>VDFB02166191.1:0-16780 GCA_007258455.2 Sequoia sempervirens | reverse complement strand
GTTGTAGGACTCAAAACCCTCCTTGGATTTCCAAACCTGCTAGTTTTGGTGGTGAATGCCAATTGAGAAAAATGGAGGGAAAAATATGTTTGTTAGAGCAATGAAATGTTGAATGAATGATGAATGCATGTTATTGAGGCGTTTTAAGGTTTTATTACCACTTTAGTTGTTTATAAAAATGTTTTTTTTTTTGCTTTTTGGTGTCCAAACTCCGTGGGAGCATTTGGATTCTCCTAGGCACGTTTGGGAGCGCCTGGGCACCCTTGGGTTCCCTGTGGGTTTGCTCCCAGTGGACCCATAGGGAACCCAGGGGTGCCCAGGCGCTCCCAGACGTGCCCCAGCAAGAACTAGAACCCAAATGCTCCTAGAGCAGGTTCTCTAGGCAAAATAGAAGATCCCGGTAACATAGACGAAAGGGTTAGTACATTACAATTATTTTGGCAAGTTGATATTTGATGAAAATGACATTTTAAGTGAAATAATTTTCTAAGGCTTGGAAATGACTTTGAAGAATTATTTAAGTCATATTAAATATACTTTCACCTTAGCCTTGGACGCCTAAATAGAGAGATAAGCAATTTTTTATAAGGTTTCTTAAGTAATTTTGGGTGCCATATTTGGAGAAATATTTGCATATTTTAAAGTATTTTACTTAAGTGACTTGGGACTCCTATCTTTTGTTATAATTGCTTTTGATAAAGTAATATTTCCTCATGTGCCTTGGACGACTTTGAAAAGGAAGTAAATGAAATTCGAATGAAATTTGGAAAAGGTGAAAAGAGAATCTCACTTGGGCGCCCTAATTGGAGGGAAAAAGTGAATTTGAAAATGGAGAAGAAAAGTTTTAAATATCAGACTTGGCTTTCATTTGAGCATCTATTGTTGCTATTATACTGTTATGTTGCTGAAATGCTTTCAGAGCTTGCTTCGAGGAATGCATACCTCCTAGTTCCTTCAACCTTGGTTTCGTGCTTGAAAGATAGCACCTAGCTGAGTTTCAAAGACTGCTTCTCATTCAGGGAGTGCAAATAGAGTTTCACAGATAGAGTTTTGAAGTTTGGTGTCAATTTGTTGTTGCTGGTTTATGTCTTGCTGAAGTAGACTTTCGATCATAAGTCATTGTACGATTTTTCTATGGTTCTAGGTATTTGCTACATCTCTTCTACCATCTTGGGCGCCCCTTGTTGCAAGTTTCCAGATTTTTTGGAGTGCTCTTTGATTTTATATTCTGGTTGCCCTTCTTCTTGAGGGTTGTACTTTGTTTGTAGGCACCTTGGAATGCGTGCATGAAATAATAGTTCATGTTTGCTGTGGTTTCTTGGTCTTAGCTTGGTTGCCTACTGCTTAGGCATCATTTGCATCTTGTTTTAGGTGTTTGGGTGGAGTTTTGAGATAGTTATGAATATTTTGGTGTCTTCTAGTTGCTGGTCCGTGATTTCAGTTTGCCTGTTATAAATAACAGATTGTAGTAGTTGGAGTTTTTGGGCTTGTTTTTCATAGCTAGGAGTCTTATGCAGTTTGGAGAACATATAATATCATTTGCAGCTTCTTGGACAACTCTAACACTTGATTACTTGCAGATATTTCTTCATATTGTAATGCTGAATCAGTAGTACTGATCAACTTCTTTACTTTCTGCAAATCGTTATTATATTCCCACTACTAGTGACAGAAGGCTGGCCTTGCTGCCTTATTTACTTTCTTGCTTAAGTTTTCATTGCCACCATTGGTGGAAGAGACACGCCTCGCCGTCTTTCTTTCTGTACTTGCATTCTCATTTGTTGATCGGCTGAGCCGTTAATCCACTCCTGCTGAATAAGTGGTCAAGTTGCATAATTTACATTTCCAACATTGTACTTCCATTCAGTTTGATACTAATGATCCCCGATGCCATGTGATATCACCTCACCCATCTTGGGTCTTGAGTGAACACTCTTGGTGTAGGGTTACTTTCATCAGCTGATTTGATTATGCTAATGTTAACGGGTGAAGATTGCTGTGTTAAAAATTGGAAAAAATATAAGGGGGTCATTTCATGTACCCAGAACAATCGGATCTAGACACCGATACTTGAAAATAGTGAGCATTCTCTGCTTCCAAGTGTTGTAGTTTTTACCATTGAGCCTTTGGCTACTTTCCAACATGATGTTGGTCAAAGATGCCATCCCCCCTGTTTTCCAAAGGCAAAAAAATGAGGTAATCATCTGGCACGAATCTCGAGGTGATCAGCTAGCAGAAATCCCACGATTTTTTTAAAAAATTGTCAAAAAAAATAGAGGCTTAGAGACCCATGATTCCGTCAAAATATTGAGAAAAAATGAAGTACTTCAGCTTCAACCACAAATTTTTGAAAAATCTGTCAAAACCCCACGACATTCAACATAATAGGCACATGATTTTTTGTCAAAAAATTGTCAAAAAATACAGACTTGCCCAAAAACCCTAGCCACGAGTTGCAGAACAGGCATGAATTTTTCAAAAATCGGTCAAAAAAAGAGCATAAACCCTAGTCAAATTTGCAGAAACCTTAGGCAAATTTGCAAACACGAGTTTGTAGAAACTTGTCAAAGAATAAGCACACAACCTTTAGAAATCCTTTCGAAAATTTTGTTGCGCAAGGAACTTCACACACCCAAAACATCATAGGCAAAAACCAGAATAGGGCCATGAAAATCATAAAACAACACCCATGAACTTAGATGTGAGTTGAAGAAATGATGCCCAGAAGTTGTCACGAAATTGCGTTATTTTTAGAGATCATGATTTAAAAAATATCATGCAAAAGGACACAAAAAATCTCCCTCCACACATGTAGAAACAGAGAATAATCCCCAAATGAATGTAGAAGCAGGGATGAATGGGTCATGGTCGCGTGGGAGAGCAGAACAAACCCAAGCAGAAAAAAACAGAGGTCGTGTGAATTTTTGCAATAAAAAAACCGCCAAAAATACCCACGAACTTGAATTTTTATCTACAGAAAAATTGCGCAGGAAGAAATGTGATTTGCACACACACAGACTCACATGATTTGTAGGAAATCAAGCAAAAAATCTCCACGATTTTTGTCACAAAAATTCACCAAAAACCCTCGATTTCTCAGGAAAAAAATCCGTACGATTTTTAATAGTCGAGAAAACCCTTTGATTTTTATCAAAAAATTGAACAAAAACTTCTAAATTTTTTTCCAAAATTTCTTAGGTAAAAAACCACGAATTTTATTGCCCAAAAAATTTGCCAAAAAAAACCTCTTCTCTGATACCATGAAATAGCAATTGATTATCTTTATTAAACAAGGAGAGGAATACTCCTTTAATAATATTTTACAAGATGATGTTTCTAAAAAGAAACAGTTGTGAACTAAAACAATAAACTGAAAGTTGCTAAAACTAACTAAAGTAAACTAACAACTAAGATGACCATTAAATATTACAATAATACTTTAATATCAGCAAATAACTAAATGAAGAAATAAAACAAATTACATTGTGTTGGCCTATATCTAATTCCTAAGTGATCTACACATGACTACTTTAAATTTCTGGTTTATTTTAAAAGCTCTATTGCAATTTGTTTATCAAATTGCTTATAATTCACACATCCTAAAGTTCTTGTTAGTTATAGATGATCATAATAAGAAAAATACCATTTCCATGATTTGTGTCTAATTTATGATTATAATATTGTATCCTATGGATATGAATGGTGTTAATTGTGTAATCTGTACATGGTTGGGTTGTTTTATGTTCAAGTCTTTGTTGGTGTTTCCACATAGTATATTTTTGGAGGTGTTGACCCACAAAATTGTGCTAATCAACATTAAATTTATGTAGCCATAGGATACCTTTGTTGAGCAGGTAGTCATAGCAAGCATGGAAGATGAATTTTGTGAAAATGGAACCATCATTGTTGGTATCTCCTCCCAGCTTTTATATCCCAGCAAACCTGAGGGATTCCAAATGGCTCAAGCTAATAGGGTTGAACTTAGTGTAATTGATCTTATGGCTGGTCAACATTTTAAATCCAATGCCCACATTGACTACAGATCTTCAACAAGCTCTCAGCTCTCTTTTTCTCAGTCCATCAAACTGAAAGAATAGTCAATCTGCATACAAAAATACAGTGGACTTAGCAAATTGAACATGCCTCTAGTGCCATGTCAAACTAGCTAACAAAGATAGGTCACCTTACATAAGATATAGGCACACTTCGTTGGGTGGCAACAAGTCAGTGAATTATAAGTTGTTATTTGAACGACTTCCTGGTGAAATTGCCTCTAACAGAATATGTGGAACTACATTGAGACATTGAGCCACTTGTTCACCACATCTTACTTATGTCTCAGACCATCCTTCAGGTGCTGACCATGAACGGTGATACAAAAGACACCCACATAGACATCAATCTGTCTTATGTCAGGATTCACAGCCTCATAGTCTTTCCTTTGATGATCGCTCATCAAATGCCTTGCAGTGCACAGGACTACGAGGATATTCAGCACTTCTCAGTTGTTTGTATTAATATCTAGAAAATCTAAAGATGATCACAAATGTAAGCAAATATTAGAAAGAATTTACATGAATGCTCTTTTCTGCTGCCTGGTTGGCAGTTCACAAGGGGAAGATTACTTGTATATTTACACCATTCAGGGCTGCTTTCTAAACTCTTAGTCAGTGGTTGAACCTTTCCAACCCAGTGCTATCATAAGTAAAAAATCAGAAAACTGCCATGAGGATGAGGTTGATTTCACTCTCTAATTGACAACCATCTTAGGTGTGAGCCACCCAAGATCAGAAAACTTTATATGTCAGGCCTGCAACAAAATTAAGTGGTTATTTCAACTTGAGCAGAAAGTTCCAGGTTATCAAAATCTATTAGAGTGGACATTTGAGATTGTAAATGCAGATGTTTTCATGTCAGTACTTTAGAAACTTACACTGGGTGTAGGGCCTGCAGGCCCATAACTGTTGAAGCTTTGACGATACCAGAGGTCCACTCTTTCCCTCCATCTTAGCAATGTACAATAGAAGTTAATGTGACTATCAGGAGCCCTATCAGCTTGGCAAGTGATAGCACCATTAAACAGCAGCAGCAGTTTGGTCTTCACCAAGCTCGCTCACATTTTCCTTTTAAGAAAAAATACAGTACTTTGTCAAATCTGCATTAACTGCCTCATCTTCTTGTAGCCTGACTCCACTATGCCTACATGTATCATGTGCCTCTGATTTGGGAGCCTTAAACAAAATGTTCAAGCTATTGACAAATGATAATGATCTAGGCAGAAGTTTGGGGCAGCCTTGTGAAAAAATACTGAAAAACTAGTAAGTCACCTTGTTAGGGATGCAACTTCCTCACTATTCAAAATTGTTTAATGCGTCATAAAGCTTGGATCATGCTCTATACCCATTGGTATGGTTGCTTTGAAATAATTTTTGGGTGAAAAAGTTTGACCCCCCAAAAATGTTTTGAATGGCTTTAAAATTGTGAAATACAAAAGCATGTAGAAATTTCCAAAATTTTTGTATTTCACAATTTTGCAAGAACCAAAATCTTGTGTTTGCCACATGGATTTTTTAGATTCCAAGATGAGCTGCTTCATTTCTTTTTTTTGACTGCTTGTTTGTTGCTGAAAATAGCTATAAAGGAACAGTCATTCGAATGTCAAAACCAAAGAGAGACATAAGTTGTGTTGTAGTAGAGTTGAGAGCAGAGTGTGGTACCTTCACATCTCTTCTTAGAGATTGTTACCCGTTTTAGTATAGATCGCTCTGCCTGCTGCTCATATCAATGACGTGGTAAATTCTTTTATTCAAACTAGTTCTTTTTATATATATGTTTATTTACATTTATTCAGGGCTCATTTAGCTACAATTGTTGCTATTAATTTCTTCCATCTATAACACATTTTGACCCTTTAATTTTGTGTATTGTGCACCGGATTCCTCATCTAATCTGGATTAGATAATGAAATTTTGGCTGAAGAATTTGATACTGCATGATGAAAGAATGAGATTGTCAGAACTTATAACAAAACATCGAAATATTTGCTTTGTAAACTTGAAAACTCAGTTACTGGAAAACTAAAGAAAAGTAGTTCTATAGAAGAGTTACTTCTAAAGCACTGAGGGTAAGTGATGGTAGTCCTGCCTATCACCTATGAAGAAGCCTACAATCAAGTTACAAACCTGTCAAGTCAAGTTTGAGTGCATGTGCACAGAGGGATTCAAGTGACAAAGAAAAGTAAGAGACTGCATCAATCAAAGCAGGGTACATAGATGTAATACATTTATTTACAAAATTCAAAGAGGAAAGAAAGAAAGACTGAAAGGACATTTGGTGCATGACTTGCAAGTTAAGTCATATGAATGAAAATTGACTCAAATGCACATTATGATTTTTGTTAAGTGGCGGGTCATTCAGTAAATTAGTGCTCTGATAACCTAAAAAGAAAAGAGGTGACAATTGTTTCATGTAAGGTGATACTTTGGAAAGAACCAATGGTCATGGGTGTACAAACCCCAGAAAAGTGAACAACAATAACAAGCCTTATCATAACCAAGGTTGGAGAAACAAAATATAGTATGGCCCAAATTGTAGTCCCATCATTCAATATTAGACAATGTAGGCAATAGGGTCATGTTGCATGCAATGCCCAACCAATCTTCATAATAATCAGAATTTATAATGCCAATGGTGTAGCCCAATGAATCATGATTATAATGATTGGCCATTCAAGATATAAGATACAATGGCAAAAGATGTGAGCATAAGCGAGAAAGGTACAGTATACCATCAGATTGTAGAAAAGAAAGTATGATGAAGGCTCTTGTAAAGTTAGGAAATTTGATGAGGATGAAGAATTGAAGTGCAAAGTGCTGATGGCCAAAGGTTGTTTACTTGTTCTATTTGATAAAACTAATACTTGGGAATGATGAAGAAATAACAATGCATACCAGATAGAATAGTAAAATTGTATCTTTATTCACATGTAATTCTTTTACAGAAGAAGACCATAAATGATTAGCTAGGGATTGGGCTTGTTTTCCAGAATGCACCAAGGCTATTTAAATGACTAAAAGCCGACAAACAATTGACTACCAATTGACTCTTATAACTCCTATAACTACCTAAAAGCCGACAAACAATTAATAGATAGTTGGATATAATCATATGAGAAAAACATAATTGTATGCTAACTACATCTCACCTGTATACCCCACCCCCCACCCCGCACCCCCCACCCCCCAGAAAAATCATCTTCTAGACGGAAAATAAAACAAGTAAGCATCAAGTAACATTAAGTAAGGTTTTCCAAACTTGTGACAGTGCTGTAGATGAAGTAAAACCTTGAGGCTGAGACTTCCACTAGCCAAAGAATTAATGGAGGAAAACATGAAGTGGAACCCAATCTGACTGCACACTAGAGTCTGAAAATGCTTCACCCAATCCATCACTAAAGCTGGATGATACCGTAGGCACTGTAAGATTATCCTCATTAAGAGATTTTTTTTCAACATCCCCATATACATTGAATGTACTTTTCGTCAATACACTAACTAGGAGAAAATAATTCTTTGTGTCTTCCCATTCTACTTTCTAAGGAAGTGACAATTATAGAAGGATAAATAGCAACCCATAATGACTATACAACTAAATGGTTAGCATATTGGACAATAGAAACTAAAGTAGGTTGTACACCAATAGTTGGAGTTCATTTGATAGGGACAACGTGAGCAGGTTGTATGGTAGTAACAACAAAACACGAGGGTCGTATGGTCAACAAAGGCAATAGTTGAATATAAAAACTAGAAAATTGACCCTCAACTTCTAAAGGCCTTCGTATTGGATAACTAGATTGTACAATGGGAAAATGTTATTCATACAATAAAGAGAAAGCAAGTTTGAGAGTACAACAAAAAATGGAAGAGTTGTATGGTGCCAATCTGTTGCCTTGAGTGTACAATGAAAGGAAGCTAGAGTTAATCATACAATGGGTGAGGAAATAACAAGTCATATGGTGAAGGAAAACCTAGACAAATTGTATGATGTAGACTGTATTGATAGAAATTAAATGCAATAACCTCCAGATTTCAGGCCATATGATGTTAGCAAGAAATTGTATGATAATAGAGAATTTCAAGAATACAATAGGATTAGGAAAATAAAATCATACAAGGGAAGGACAACATACGATAATGGAAAAAGTAGGTCGTATGGTGAGGGGAGACATAGGCCGTATGGTGGTATTAAGGGGATCTTAATATTTAATTTTCTACTATTTGGCTTTCCTATCCCACACAAGCTTGAACTTTTATTATTTTTTTTCTATTTTTTCCATGTGGGGCTCACTTTTAATTTTCGACTCTGACTTCAATAATTTTGTTCTTTTTTTGTTTGATCTACTATATGGTATTTTTCCCATAAATTTCTTGTGAAGTATGTTCTGATTTAACTTCAATGCCGTGTTGAAATATGCAACACAAGTATGGTCCTTTGTAACATTTATTATCGCAACAAACATTCATAGTCTCCAAATTGAAATTTGTTTAATATTATTATTTTGAGATGTACCTTCCTTAATTTTGAAATCTTTAGTGAAGCTGGGTGCTTCTATTGGAACCAAAATTGTTGACTTTTGTGAATCTTGTTGTCCCATAGACATAAACTATACAACTCTTCAAATCGTTCTTTATTGGCTCCTCTTCGTTGATCTCCATGGCTTCAATAAAATTACAGTTCAATGGAAATACTTCATAGTCCTCCTTTGCTAGTGAAACAAACATGAAGAGAGTTTGTTTCATCTTCGAACGTGACTACAATTTTAGAATTCCTTTGGTGTTTGACTCCACTAGACCTTTATCTTGCTTCTCTATGCATTCTTTAAAGTTTGAATATGATGAATCTAAGAAATTTGGGGAAGCTTCTTCCTCACTTTCTGCTTGGTTCTTCAAATCAATTATATACTTCCAACCCTTGTTTTCAATCTAGAGTTAGTTTTTTTTCCAATTATGGTTGGCTTTGGCTGCTCATAGATAACCTCAGCCCAACAATGCATAGACTGCTTTCTTTCATAATGAGATGACCCCAAAATTTAATAAAAAATGTTTGAGTTATAATGAGTACCTTTGGGGCCATAAAAACTCCAAGCACTTTGACCCCTTGTTGGTCTGCACCTACCAATTGAAAAGTTGGGAGCTAGATGGTTAGCTTACTCATACTTCTTCAAGTGTCTTTTGGAAGTACATTCACATCAGATTCACCATTAACAATTGTATTTGTGAGATTTCTTCCAAGGATCTCCACGTACATGACCATTGGTTTCTTTTCCATGTTAACCGTCAATAACATAGGATCGATCACTCGGTCTCTTGACAATGGAGGTTTCATTATTGGGTCGTCATTGACTCTAGATTCTAAATGGACCGTAGCATGCATTATTTCATTCTTCTTAAATATACTATTAGTCATATCATTTTGGAGTTTAGGAATACATTATAGTAAATCCCTTACTTTAACAATTGACTTGTATAATATTTTGAATTACTTTCCATGTAATATTTTTACTTCATTGTAATTGATTTGTTCCTGTACTTGCATTTGCATTTGAGTGATGTCATTTGTTAGCTATAACATTCTCCACTTTGGCTCTTGCTTCATGAAGTTTTCTTTTTTTTGTACATGGATTCAAGTACATTGCCTTCTTTGCTTGGGCTCGAGTAACAACCAATACTTCATTATGCCCTTCTACATCAATCATGTTGATATTGGCCTTTTGCTTCGGACATCCGACATCTTCATGGTCTTTAGGTCCACACCGTTTGCACAATAATCCTGTTGTGCTCTGGTTTCTATAGCTATCTCTTTCAAATTTCCCCCATTCATCGCATTGCCTACATTGTACACTGGGATGACCTTTACAATCGTATTGTATCCAACTCCAACCTCCCCCTCTTTGATTTATGTAGCCACTCAGAGATGCATTATTCTTTTGTTGCTTCAATGGAGTGTTGGGTGGAGTGGATTGCTCTCCTTGTGTGAAGAGCACCTGTTAATCCTACTCCTTAGATTATATGGGCACTCTTTGATCAAATGACCCACAACTTGACAATTATCATAAAACATTTTTGTAGGACAATTATTTTTGGTGTGACCTTCACCTTTACATTCTGTGAACCAAAGTTCTTTGGTTTCTTTTTCTGCCTTTATTTCCTTCATCATATACCTTCTCAAGGCTTGTATTGTTTCAAATTCATTGTTGCTACTGTCATCTAAACTCTCATCTTCCTCTATTTTTATTTCTCCACGAGAGGATGTTTTGTTCTCTCTCTATGTCCATTGCTTGACTATAGGATTTTGTATAGGAAGAGGGTGGTACTACCTTTATCTTTTTCATTAGTGAAGGAATGAAATCTTCAATGAACCATCTCTTCTTGAGATTGTTGGCTGGTTCTTTTTCTAATTTTACTAGGAGCTCCTTGAGCCTATGATTATAGGCCCCAACATTCTCGTGTTTTCCTTGCTTTGTGTTATAAATATCCATTACAATTTCATTGTCACCTTGTAGTAGCTTAAAATCCTCTTCAAAAGTTTTCTTCAATCTTTCCCAAGTAGTTTTGGAAGTCAATTTGATCTTTGTGTACCAACCAATCGCTATGCCCATTAGAGTTGCTAGGAAGGACCATAGCCATTAGGATCTATTGTCTTGGCCATTTGCTATTCAGAGTTTCTCATAGGTTTTATAATGCGTCCTAGTATCTTTTGATCCATTACTTGTGAATTTGGGCAGCTTTTTCCTTTTGATATTAGAACTTGATGGGGGATTCACCATATTTTTGTCTTAGGGAGTTCTGATTTAGATGCTTTGGTGCTTCTCTTGCACTCTTGATCGAAAATCCTCAACTTTTCCTACTTTAGTGTTCCACATAGTTGAATTTCCTTTAGGTTATTTCTTGTATGCCTTTGGCCTATGAGTTTTTTTGTGTCGATTCCTTCAATCATCAATTCTTCTTTAGTCACTATTTCTTTGATATGTTGAAGATTACTTTTGTACGTTTTTGTCAATGAATCTTTAGATTCTATCTCCCATTCTTCTTTGTCTACTATGTAATGTCCCCTTCTCAGTAGCCACTTGGATATTATTTTAGCCTTTATTTATTCCTGAAGGCTAAAAGGAAAAATAAGGGAAGAAAATATTAAATTAATTATTTGTAAAGTTATCTCAAAAATGTAATATCATAAGATGACTTTATATTTAATTAATTTAATAATAAAGTGACTAAAAGTAAAATAATATCAAAAAGTCACTTAAGAGAATAAAATAATATTTTATTTTAGAAGCTTCTTGGAGGTGATTGTGAATTCTTTATAAGGAGCCTTTTGGAGACTAATTGACACATCTTAAGTTTGCATATTCACATTCCAGCATTGGTGAAGCTTGAATGCTTGATTACTTGCGGGTTTGAAGACTCTAAGGTACCGGTTTCGATTGTGAAATATCAATCCTAGTTGGAGTTGAGAGGAGGAGATATTTCAGTCTCTTCATTGGTGCAAATTTTGTGGCCAAGGGCCAAATTTGGAAAAATTCGATTCAAGGAAGCATTGGTAGATTTTGTGAAGATATTTTGCAGTCAAAAGGAAATTCGATTTTGTGAACAAAGAGGACGAATTTGTAAGAAGGCGGCTGGGTCGATTTTCTATATTTTTGCTGCCATCATTGAGGATGATTTGCAGACTTCATACTCAGAAATTTATTCATTGTGGCTGCTATTGGCATCGATTCCTTCTGGGTATTGAAGCGCTCCAGCTGGGAGGCTATGGCAACCATGTTTGGAGATGTTTGGTAGGACAAGAGGCTGCCACGATTTTAATTCTGAAGATTGCAGACCAGAACAAGGGCGGCTCATTGAGGAGGTCGAATCATCATCAAGAAGACTCTCTATTTGCTGCTAAATTCTTCTACAGGCTGCCACTTCTTTGCAGATCATTCTAGCATCATTTCCCAGGTTCCTTTCATCATGTTTTGTACATTTGCATTGCTTCATCATATTGCATAAATCGCTGTCATATAGGGGAATTGTAGTTGCATCATTTGGAGCTATTGTAAGCCAAGAGTCTTGGCATATCATTACAATCAGTTGTACTCAGTCTATGCATTATATAATAAAGGAGGAGTTGCATATCAGATATTTGTCTTATATTCTTGGCTGTAGTTGATATTAGCATGCATGACAAGTGTTTGTAAAAATGTCTCTCAGCTGTAGGTGTTAATTTGAATAAGTTTCAGTCATCTATATGCACTTGAAAACACAAAAATACTTGCATTTCATCTCCATTGCATTGTTAGACAATTTAGCATTTATTTGCAAGCAATCAAACATCATTTGAGTCAATCAAAATCAATTCAAAACAAACTGAAAACCATTACCAGCAAGACAAAATGTTGCAAGATAAGTGTTTGTCAAAATTCCTGAGGCAAAAATTCAGGGGTTTATGATCAGTTTTGGCAACACACTTTACATACTAGTTGTTGTACCGATTTTTCCACTTGGTCGGAAACATCGACCCATGCTTTGTCAGATGGTGGTAAGTGCCTTGCTATCTTTTCCCACTATGCCCTTATATGGTTCCTTGTAGCGGAAGTGTTTTTGTTTTCTTGATTGGGGTGCTAGCTTTGAATTCAACGTTGTTCTTGGGATGGGATTTGACTTGGGACTTGTACGGTTGAGGTTTCTTTGGCTATTTCTCATTGTCTTCTTCTCCATTCTTTTTGTTCTATCAATCTTAAAGATCACCCAATCTCTTGGTCTTGACTATGTTGTGGTCTCTTCTTGCCTTTATTGGTGTCTAAGGGCATGAATCTCTTAAATCTAATCCGATTTCTCTTAAGGAAATGGTGCCAAATGTTTACTTGTTCTATCTAATAAAAGTAAAACTAATACTTGTTGTGACCTTTTCACACATCGCCCCATTCAAGATGGGGGCCCCCTAATTTTTGCTCCGTTTCGGTCTTTTGGCTTGGGTTTTCTTCTCTCTCCCGCTCTGTCTCTTTCCTGATGTCCGTCTTTCGGGGGGTTGTGTCCGTCATTGAGCTTAAACGCGAAATATTGGCCAAGTCTAAAATTAGGGATTCATCGTTCCTGGTCAATTCAAGGTCAGATAAAGTGAGTAAATTGAAAATCGAACTTAATGTTGTTGTCAGCAGACATCCGGCAGGCTTCCAGCCAGTTTTCATCGAATTCCAGGTACTTACTATTTTTAGTAAGTCTGCTATTCAGAGCAATTTGTCAGCTATTTTGAGATTCCGATCATCACATTGCATTCAGAGTATATCAGATTGCTTGCATGCCAAATTTGAGCGAAAACAGACGACTTACTATTTTTAGCAGTTTGGCTTCCGGCACGAATTTCAGGGTCCAGATGCAGAGATTTTCTTTGCATGTCTGGATATTCCTTCTGGGTTTTTCGAGACCTTCGCGATGATATAACATGCAAGACGAGACGACTACTTTCAGGATTCAGCCTTCCAAGGCTATTTTTAGGGTTTGCATGTCGAGGTTTCTTTTGCATGTCGGGTGATTCCTGATGGGTTTTTCGAAAGCTTCGCGATGGTGTGACATGCAAATGAGGATTCTCACTTCAAGAATCATATTTTAAGCAGGTGTCCCGCAGTACCGCTTCTCCCGCCAGCTCAATCACAAGCTAATCAAAGGTTCGGCAGAAACAAAGACAAACGGAGATCTTCTGATACGCATGCAGTGCAAGTTAGGGTTTCCAGCTTCGGAGCCTAAAAATAGGCATCAAAAGTCAAAATCTTCGAAAACCGATGTAAACCATCGCGATCAGCATCCTTCAAGCTATTGCGGAAATTGAGGCTGAACCTGAGTAATTTACTATCGCAAGTCAAATTCTGAACGTGCTAAAATAGTAAATCGCTGTATGCACGTCAAACAGGTCACGTGGTGAGGATCGCCTCATTCAAATTTCAACTCGATCAGAGCTTGGGAGCTATCAGAAACATGAGCTTACTATTTATAGTAAGCCACCTTCAGAAACAGGCTATAAATAGCAAGGTGACTAAAAGTGGCAGTGTCGACAGGTTGATAGGGTTATGAAGAAGCTATGTTTGAAATTTCAAGTTGATCCGAGCTTCAGAAGTGCAAAATTGAGAAGACTTACTATAAATAGCAGGGCACGATACTGGCAAAGGATGATGAAAATTTGCCTAAGTCTGGAACTTCATCCAGCAGGCCTGGCAAAATGCGCCCATCTCAGCTGAAGAGGCATAAAAATTTCTAAGTATGATGTTTATCCTGCACAGGGGGTGAAATGCGCCCAAGGCACCAGAAAGTCAAAGGAAGTCAATGATGTTTATCCTGCTGCCAGGCCAAAATGCGCCCAAGAAGGAAGGAAAAGTTGAAATTTTTTTCTAAGGCATGGAAGTCCGCCTCCACCCTCAAAATGCGCCTAAGATACAAGCTTATCCTTCACAGGGGTCAAAATGCGCCCAAAGTTGTAAGTGGTCAAAGAAAGTCAACACTCAAATCCTCCTCCACATCAAAAATGCGCCATCCTTCACACAGGGTGAAATGTGCCCAATTTGCAAAGAGTCAACAAGTCAAACAATTTCGTCCTTCACAAGCATGAAAATGCGCCCAAGGTAGGAGAGGGTCAACGAGGTCAAAGTTTTTATCCTCCTCAAGGGCTAAAATGCGCCCAAGCTTGTGCATGTCAAGACAAAAGATGGAAGGCGAAGAGTCATCCTCTTGCTAGGATCAAATGCGCCCATGTTTGGATTGTAAGTGGTAAATAAAAGTGGTAAATAAGGTGAAAATTTTGCCAAGGCGTGGTGAATTCAAGGTGAAAGCTTGGACGTTATCCTCCATCATGTGTAGAATGCGCCCAAGGTGGTGGGCCTTAGATAAATTTTGCTAGGCGTGATTTTCTCCAAGTATGTAAGGCGCCTAAAGGATGGAAATATTTCTAAGGCGTGGTGTGTGTTGAAAAATGTTTGAAGGGAGTTATAAAGTGTTGGAAAATTTTCCTAAGGCGTTGAGAGTGATGTGTGTATATTTCAAGGTGGTGGAAGCAAAGTGCTAAGTATGCGCCTAGGGGTGAAGTGTGAAGTGTGAAAACAAAATTGCTAAGGCGTGATTTTTTTTAAGTGTGCTAGGCGCCTCAAGGGGAAATAAAATATTTTCTAAATGTTGAAATTTTTTTTTTCCAAGTATGGAGTCAAATCCAAAGTGGCAAGAGAAGTAAGAAAGTGAGGCGTGCTTGGCGAATAAATTTTTTTCTAAGTGAAGATGATACTTCTCTCGCTGGCAGATGATCAAAACTTTCTAAGGGAAACTTTTCGAAAATGCAAGAGATGATTTAAAAATATTTTCTAAGGCAAATTATTTTCCCTTGGAAAATACGCCTTGAGATCAGAGTGGTGAAATTTCTCCGTGAGGCAAGAGCAACTTTTCTCAGTGATGGAGTCAGAAATGCAAAATGATTCAAATTTTTCAAGAGGTCAGAGCAACACAGAGTGATCACAGGCGAAGAACGAATTTAAATGATGAAAATAATATTTTTCTAAGGTTCAAAATTGAAAAATTAAATGAACCCGTTCGTTGGGTACCCATGAATTCGAGGTGTTCTGAAGAAAATTTGCTTCTGGGTACTGAACATTTGTGATGATGAATGGATTTCCAAGTCTTCTGAGCTTCGCCGACACTCTTTCAATGAAGAATTTAATCAGTGCTCAAATTGTGAATTTTCCTAAGGGAGAATTTTAAATTTTCTAAGGCAAAAATGAATAAAATGTGCTTTCAAGATGAATTTTCTTCGAATGATGATTTCAAGAGAAATTGCCTAGATAATTTCAATTAAATTCTTCGAGGATGAATTTTCCAGAGCAGAGGAAGAATTTAAATTCGAATTCCAGTAACAGAGCTCCGGCTGGTGAGTAAAAAAATGATGAATTTAAATTAAATTTTTCGAAAAGGAATTCAAAACGCCAGTCAAAGTCAAGTTTCTAGAAGAATAATATTCCCGACGACTGAAGACAAGTGTCAAAAACACCAGAGAGGGAAAATTCGAATTCTTGAAGTGGAGTAGTGGAGTTTAATGGCACTGGCTAAAATTAACTTCTTCTAGAATTCAAATTTTAGCTATAAAATGGAGAAGTTTTTTCACTTGTTTTCACAGCTGAAGAAGTCGAACTTGCTCTGAAAGTGAAACATTGCAGTGAGTTGCTGAGGCTTGGAGGAATTCGAAATTTTGCTGAGGAGTGCAAGTTGCTGAAGAGGTACGCCTTGAGGTTGCTTGTGCTGAGAGTTGAAATAAGACGCCTTAAGGTTGCCGAGGGAGGTACGCCTTGGGTTGATGAAAAGTAATTGCTAAAGTCAAGGGGTGCTCACTTGCTGGTTGGAAAAGGTACGCCATTGCTGATTAGAGAAATTGCTGAAAACTTGAAAGAGGTACGACTTTGCTAGTGACTGAAAATTGGTTGAGTAAGTTGAAGTTGCAAGTTAAAGAAAGACGCCTTGAAGCAAGGAAGTGGTTGAGAGTTTTAAAAGTACGAACTTGCTAGTTTGCTGATTGCTGATACGAAGTCATAGAAGTTCGAATTGCTGATTGCTGATAGTGAAGTAGAGTCATCAAGGTTCACTTAGAAATCTGTTCTAAGTGTTGGAATTCGGACTTATTCAAGAAAAGAAGCTGAGGTTTGCAAACACGAGAGTTA
The DNA here is from genome assembly GCA_007258455.2 of Sequoia sempervirens. Taxonomy (NCBI): domain Eukaryota; kingdom Viridiplantae; phylum Streptophyta; class Pinopsida; order Cupressales; family Cupressaceae; genus Sequoia; species Sequoia sempervirens. Next base: position 54 of record VDFB02166191.1, on the reverse strand, counting down.
TTGCAGCTTCTAGAGTTCGACTGCAGCCCCTATATCATGTATCATTTTTATAAA
>VDFB02166190.1:0-16129 GCA_007258455.2 Sequoia sempervirens | reverse complement strand
GATAGATTGGAGATTAATGGGAGTGAAGTGTGTGATGTGAGTTTTAGTGTTAGGGTTCCTGAAGGCAGTGAGCTAGAGGCATCCAAAATCATTCAAGCAAGGTTGTGAGATTGTTGGAGCATTGTGGTGGATTCCTTGTTGCATTGACAAAGTGTTTTATATGTAACATTCTTCTTCTATCTTCTTGTATTTATTTCCGTGGTAGTGAGCCTTGGTTGTGACACTTTTTGGACAATGTGTCCTATTTTGGCAATGGGCCCTTGTACCAATTTTGCAATTACTTATATTGTGAGCTAATCCTTATAGTGGTTTTTCCCTCATTGGGTTTTCCACATAAATCTTGTGTTATCTTATGTATGGTGTTGCTATTTTAGTTTTTGTTATTTTCATTTCATGTTGAATCATACTAACAAAATAAGGGTTTAATGAATGCTTGTGGATCTGATTACTATTGAGGGTTTTGAAAGTTTAATTTTCTATAATTAATTCATCCCCCCCTCTCAGTTATTTTGTTTATTCAATAGAATGAAGCATAGTCAAAGCTTTTGGTGACATCACTGTGTTGAATATCAACTACCAACATCATCATGTAGATAGGAATATTTATCTTTTAGTCCTCTCCAAGGACTTGGCACAAGGTAAAGTAGGTATTAAAAAATAATCCTCGAAAACATCAAAACTAAAATACTCAACCTCATTTGGGGAAAATATGATAGGTCTTTGGTAATTATCCATTTTCTATACTTTGGGAGAAAAAAACCTTGTAACTATGCTTATCCTTCTCATATTCTCTTCATAGAGATCCAAAGTCAATTGTGGTACTAGTAGAGGGATTCAAGTCAAATGTTTCAATAGTTTGTAACTTTGAAATTCCTAACAAAGGATCACCTTTCTCACTTTTGACTTTTTTTTTCTTATCATCACATCCTCTTACCAAAGCTCTCATTAAATCAACATTTAAAAATAAATTTGGGACCACTAATTTTCCCAAGTCTAAAGTCCACAAGTTTGATACTGGCCTATGGTATTGACTTCTTTTGTATGTGTATTCAAATAATGTACACTAATGTATAGGGATGACTATTGGAAGTTTGGAGATGTTGGAAGCTTGAGTTGTTTGTGGTTTTCTTAGTTTTTGTCATTGATGTCAACCCATTGTATAAAGAGAGTGTTCAATTACTATTGGAATTGTTTGTATTGATTTCAACACATGTTGGTGTTGTCATTAATGTCCTATTTTAGTATAGTTGTAGAGTTTTTTGGTGTGACTTGTGATTGAGGAGATTGACATAGTTGAAAAGTGTTGCAAGATGAAAATGTTAGTAATGTTTTTGATAAAGCTAGTTTATCTTCTTTCCAAGTTCTTATGAGAAAATTTGAATAAAAGAGAGTTTGGTGTGATACAGTGGTGTTCAATGTTTTTATCTAAATTTATTCATGATTGAAGATATTCTCATGTGGTTTGGAAATTATGATTAGAGGTGCTCAAAGGTTTCATATCTAGAGTTTTAGGTTTTGGATCATACTACAGTGGAAAATGTGTTTGAAAATATGTCTATCTAGTGAAATTGGGTGTCTAAGATAAGTGAGATTTATCAACATTTATCTATAGTGAAGGTTTTGGTGTTGTAGATTTGGGAACATACTATAATTTTTATCTACCTTCCCTTGACGTTTTAGGTTCTAAGCCATTTCACAAAGTGTTTGGTGTGTTGGATGTTTGTGCCAATATATCTAGTTACATAGAATGTGGTGGAGCTTGCAAAATCCATGGTTGTTTTTGAACTTCTGTGATCCTTGAGGTTTTGAAACTCCTCAATTGTATCTACTTATGGTTCTAAATTGTGCACAGGGCTTAAATCATTCTAAAACCCTAATTTTTCCATGCCTTGCACTTTTGTTCTATTTGCTCATTGACCCGCTGTGCCCAGTTCTTGGTCGGCCAAGTTATAACTTATGTATTAGACAGTCATTCTTTAACTGACCCATTTACCTTTCCTTTCTTGTCATGACCCCATTCAAATATTTAATCTTATGTCCCTAGGTCAAAAAAATGTTGCCCAAATCTTATTAACCTAGCTGAGGCCCACTTTTAAGTTGCTAAAATTTGCATGTGTAGGTTTAAACTTTCAATACAGGCGATTGGCTCTAAGTAATTTGATCTTGACTATTCCTTTCTCCCTTGTGTTCTAATATTCATTAAAATATTCCAATGGGCTAGCAGGTGGGTGCCATGTATCTTACCTATTAGTGGGCCCCATTATCATGTGAAGTCAATAAAGCATCAAGCTCTAAAAAATTGATGGTTGAGATGAAGTGGTTCAGGTTAATCTTGATCAGCCCCCGCTAACCCATGGGGGACCCATCAACGTCTCTTATCTCTTAGAGGGGAGGTGGGGAGGTGACATGTGGCTTGGTGGGACCTGACGTGGGTTAGGGCTAGTGTATGCTTTCGTTCCATTGAAGGGACTCTAAATGGTCTTGCTTTGATGTATGGTGGTCTCCTCGATATGTTTGATGGATATCGACATAGAATTGTATGCATCCATTAGACACATGGTGACATATCGCTTGGTCACTTCCAATTGATATTGTGAAGTGAGGTGATAGGGTGGTTCTCACAATGAGTGATGAATGTGAAATGAAGATGAAAGTGATGTCAAGGAGGACAAGTGGTGGTAGTCCATCGACCTGCTTGGATTTTGTGGGTCCGTGTTCTTTGCTAGTGATACAACAAGGGATGGTGCATATTTACAGGGAAATCAATCAACGGTCATTTTTTAAAGCCTGTCAAAGATCCAATCTTGGCCTTCTATTTCATATCTAACAGTCAGAATTCAAAGTGTAATGGCTAGCTGACTCTTTTTGTGGTAAATGCAGGTAGTAATGGTGTGTCTCTATCTCAACTACCATATCAAATCAAAATGTCTCTAGATCAAATTTTGGTGTTTCTTCCAAGCCAAATTGATTGTTGAATGGTGTCATTTATTCCTTTAAGTGTTGTAGAGGTCAAGTTCCTTTTTTTAGGGCATGGTTTCTTGATTTTGGCTATGGATTCCTAAGTTTTTGATCTACATTTATCATGAACACCATGTTGTGGTATGCTCGAGGTGTCAGGGGCCTTTATGCCTTGGTTGTTACTTTGTTTTGGGGGAGAATTTTTGTTTTTGTAATATGATTGAGGTTCTTCTTCTTGTAACCCTAGTTAGAGTTAGGGTTAAGGATTTTTGAGTTTGAATTTGAGTTATGCTTGCACTATAAAGGGAAATTTATGGTATTGTTTTGGGTTTGGACTTTTGCTCTCCAACTTGAGGGTTTTGGTCTATTATTTCCCTTCCATGATTTTGTTTTCTAGTTTTCTATAAGTCTTTGATTGAATCAAGTTGAATAGGGTAAGTCCTTATGACATAGATAGGGAATGCTTTATGTTATGCTTTTTAATAATAATAGATGACTACAATACACATTGCATTTTGTTTCAAATCTAAATGTCGATATGTCATGTTCTCCAAATATTGTACACATTATCTTTTGAATAAAAGTAATCGAGGGTTATTTTGATGCTTAAAGCACATTTGTTGTTTGAATTATTATATGTTTTCCTATCATTCAAGGAGTAGTGTAATTGCTTGCATAGAGATAGTGGATGTATTATTGTTACAATGTGAATTAATAAGTAATATGATGGTTTTCCTTTTGTTGGTTTCCTATTGCAAGGTAGTAGGGTTATGAGAATCCATGGTTGGTTTGTTGTAGGAGTTTATTTCATTCTTTACTCTGTATGGATTAGACATTGGTGAAGGAGATTCAAAAAGTTTGAAGCTAGGGAAAAATTAAAATCTTTATATGAAAAACATTTCCCTACATTCTTAGTTTAGATTTCCTTTCATTTTTCCTATTTGTCCTTTCCACACTACCAGAAGTCACTAATAACATAGAAGGTTGTGTAGATGATTTATCCCATCAAAGGCCTTCCCCTATTGCAGTGTGATAATCTGCTTTAGCATATAGGAATACCCACCTTGGCTATGTAGAGCCTAAAGTGCATAGGAGAAGCTTTCAAATCATCTCTTGTTCATTGTCCATTGACTTAGGGTCTCTAAGCATAAGTGTTGACAATGATTTTACTCGCAGCAATAGGGCGAATAAATTCTTCATAGATAAACCACAAAGATCTTATCCTTCTTGAAAGATATGGAACAAAGACAATCTAAAAGGGATTATGATTTAATAGGAAAAGATTGGATTTAGTTTAATCCCAAGTCTCTGGTAACTAGGTTTTTATTGTACTAGGTTTTCTCTCAAGTATAATGTGATATTTTTGTTAATCTCAAAGGGAATATGGTTACCTTCAATTTTGTTAAGAATCATAAGTGTTTTACACAATATTTCTAATTCATTCATAAAAAATATCATCATGAAATTAAAAGATTTGAAATAATATTTCATGAACATCAACAATTTCTTTGTTATCACTTAAGTAGATTTAGCATTCAACACTCAACAATTTCATAGGAAATGAAAGATTTTCAACAAATTTCCATCCATTCACTTATTTTTTGGAAAATTTTCAAATAATTTAAACATCTATTCTAAAATAAAGCATGAAAATATTGAAAATTATTTTTTTCTCTCAGTTATTCTCCATGCATGCCCCAAAGAATCAACTAAAACATAGCAAACCACTTTATACTTCACCAAATTGCTTCACAACTACATATAAAATGGTACGAGCTTTTAAAGAGAGGGGTTTTAGTTTGGACATCGAGTAGGTTCTATATGCACCCTTAAACGACACAACATATAGTCTTGTTCGGCTAAACTAACAAAACCAACTGGAAAAGATTCATGAGATAGGTAGCAATCTAGTTGGCTCTGATATTAATCAATGTCTATATGCATAGAAAGTTTTACATCGGAATGACTCAAAAAATAGGAAAAAAGAACAAAAATAAAAGAATTTTTAGCTCTTTTGACATCCACAAATTCTGAACATAACTAAAAAAGAAAGATCCTTTGGCCTTTTATAGAACACAAGGAATAGAAAGGCTAAGACAAATGCACGAGAGGAAATCCAAGGAACCAATCACATCAAGGCATGTGGAATGTAGTGACTTATAGTCCATAATTGCAATCAAAGTCAATGAAGGTCAACTCCAATTACACATTGAATCTCTTCAAGTTTTAATCTTTAATTATCAGGGTTTCTTCTTGGAGCCAAACAAATCTGCTCAAACAAAATGTAGGAACTTTCCACAAAATCAAAGTGATCAGGTGGAATTTTCACCCCTATACTTTAGGTTCTTCCTCGATTTGAACATTCTAGGAATGAGCCACCCCTGGAATAGGTACACTTTTTTGCCGCATGCTTGAACTCTAGTGTCCTAGGATTCCGATATCTGGCGCATCTTTTTAATGAACTCTATTCCAATATGAGCTTTTAAAGTGCATCATTAAACCTAGAAACATCATCGGATTTGTTCACAAATGCAATTTTCCTAATTGTCCATACCCGAAATTTGCATCACAATATGCATCTCCTAGAATCACAAATTCCACACATTAAATCCCTTAAAAAAAACATTTATAAACATCTCATGTAAATAAAACCATTATTCAAATGTTAGTACATAAATCTCATAAATAACATGCTTTCTAGCATATCATAAATCCTTGCATGATTATTCTCTACATATATTGGATTATCGGACTATCAGAATCATTTTATATCATTAAGATTTCAAAAAAATAAATCAATTCACATTGTTTCCTGGTACCTAGTACCCGGTATCTAGCTTTACCCATGAACTTTCCCTAGACTTCAGTTTTACCAGAACTTCCTTTTTAGTAGACTCTAAATATTGGACCAGAACACTCTACTTAGTATTTGCACCACCTTTTGAATTTTGAATGTTTTTGATTCCCCATATCCGGTACCCAAAAACACTTACATTAAGAAGTGTTCTTTTATTAAAAATGTTGTCTTTACTTTTTCACTTCCAATGATTATTTCAATTTGCTAGCTTGTGCCATAAGAGTTACTATTTTTCACTTGGGTCCCCAAGTCTTATAGTCTTGGGGCATTTTGTGAGAACACACAAAAACTTGCAACCAATAAAACCAAATTTAAATGAAACTTGAAATTAAATCACTAGTTGTAAATTATAATTTATACATATTTTAAAACAATAACTTTCACCTTTACCTAGATTCTATCATAAAAAGTAAAACTCCACCAGAAACATTTGTGTGTGCTCTGATTAATTCCAGTTTTTGGAACTTAGTGAAAATAATTAGTTCATTAACATTGAACTACATAATATGGTAATCCTCCAAAGCCAACTAGGGATAGAGCCTTGTTGCCAATCAAGCGTCCATAGCCTCGACAAGGTTATCTCCATAATTCCCCCCAAGCATAGCTCTACTATCAGCCAAGCGTCTATAGCCCTGGTAGAGTTATTTGGATAGCCTAAAGAGTTGATTTCTCTTTTTTTTTTAGATATTGCAATAATAGCTCATTTTTCAAAATTTGATATTTCAATGATAGCTCATTTTTCTCTTTTGATATTTCAATGATAGCTCATTTTTCAACTTGCAGGCAATGAAGCCCACTATTAGGTTGGGAATTATAGTGGTAGCGAAGGTTACCTTTTAATTTTTCATTCAATGCAAATCCTTTTATCAATTGACCATTTCCCAAAAAATAATTTAATAATTCTCTATTGGTGCGTATTTCTAGCTACATTTTACTACTTTATGCCAAATCCTAGCTAACGGTGACTTGCTATATGTTAAAAAATATGCATAAATTAAAATTTAGCAATGAAAAATTTAATCACCGAATTTAAATCTAAATTTAGAAATATTAGTTACCACCCTTCCAATTAAGTTTTATGGCAACTGCTAAATATTTGGCTAGCACTCCCAATTTGACGGCACTGCATCCCATTAATGGATAAAAAATGTCATGATTACATTGAAGCATGATCACATTATTCTACATTAAATTCACATGCCTTATTTTGCACATATTATTCCTTTTTCAACTTACCTGGGTGATGACATGTGCTGCCTTGCTGGCTTCATTTTCCTTTCTACTCCGCACACATAAGCACCTCCATAATTAATACGACTAAAAAAAAAATATATGATATGACCATCCTTTACTTCGAAATCTTCAACTTGCTTGATTCACAATCTTCATACTGCTCAAATTTGAAGCAATTTATCACCAACTATGTGCAAAGAATTAATTTGATTTAACATTCCACTCTAAAGGTAATTGTCTAGTTGCCACCTTGCTTATGATTTCCAAGACTTCACTCTAGGAAACTATGTACCATAACTTCCTCACGACTTTCTATAAATTTTGCATTTCTTCTCAAATTCTCCACACTTTTTCTTAGCTTTCTTCTCTTGTTCTTCATTTTTGCTATGTTTATTCTCTCTTTCTTCTAGGCCATGGATACTCCAATTTGCTTAAGTTGCTTTCGCTGCCAGAATGTTTTCCTAGGAAGCATCACACCGCAAAGGCTTGAAAAGGTTTTCTTCATTCAGAATTCTAGTTTCACTGTCCCAAATTTGTGCTTAGTTCTTGGGGAAAAGTATGTTGAATCCAGTCACTACTTTTTCTTTTACTCTGACGTGGCTTCTCATTTTGTAGCATCACTTCTAGATATTGGGCTACCTATTGAAGATGTTCGTTTGGCTACCAATTTGATAGTAAGGCCTAGATATTTGGGGAATCTAGATACTATTTTGTCTATTGCACACCCTACCATTGGAATCCCTTCCATGAATGATATTCCTCAGTTCCTGGAACATAGGGAAGTGGTTCCACTCTGGCCTTTCCTCACTAACCTCCATATTTGTGACTTTTAAATTCACTGGGAACTCTCCTATATAGGGTATTTATCCCTGATAGATGAGGCATACCATATCAATTGAATGGCTACTACCACCTGTAGCTTTACTCACTCCTTTTGGCTTTTTATGATCTTTTTGAAGCAAGAATTTTGATACTTAATGTATATACATGATATACACATATATATAGCTTTTAATACATCTTAAAGTGTAGTTTACTATATATGGTTTTATCATTTTGCATTTCATAGTTCAATTTTACAAATGTTTGAATAAACTCTCATGCATAAGACAAGTTAAGCAAAATTTGCTAATGTAGAGACCAAATGAAAAAGACCACAACAAAACCCTACAAAAAGAAAACTAATCCTAACTAACCAAATTTCTAATCTAACAAGTGATTAGCCTTAACAAAACAACTTATTTTAATTTATATGACTATTTCTATTGTTTTGGTACGAATTACAACAGGTTTATCCTTAAATTCATTTAGGAAAATTTCAACCACACTACTGTAACAATGAATTATTTTAAATTTTTTGTGTTTAATAATCATAAATTCAAAGGTGTACTTACCAATGACTTGGCTCATATGTATGAAAATGACCTCATTAAAGGTCAATTGCAAACACTTCATCTAATGCGACCATACTCTACCTTCTTCCAGCCCTGGTTTATTTCTATGAATGGCTGTGTCCATTTCTCGACTTTCTCCTCCCGAAATCTTCATGTCTTCAGTCTTGCCTTCACTTTGCACTTTCTTAGACCAAGATGTCTAAAAATTTATATTGTTATCAAAGAGATAAAAATTAAAGGTTCGATACTCTGTATCTTGCATAAAATCAGGGAAATTTCCTTTTTTAACTTGTGAATTTTGGGTATGTGCAGGATCATGATGGGCCAAAAAGTGGTGATATGATGGGTATTTGTAGGGTATGTGGCTGAAAACTTTTTTTTACCCAAAATTCATGAAATGAAAAGGGTTTTAAAGGATATTCTCACCAATATAAATTATGTTTTACTTTGAATTTAATAAATAATTATTGATCGAGAACGAAAATGGGCGGATCCAGGCGAGGAGCGATTGGAAGGGCGAAGGGAGCAGGAAGCAGGAAGGCAGAATGATAGGAAAGAAGGAAGAGCAAAGCAAGGCGAAAAAGGCTGGGCAAAGATCGGCAAAGCGGGCGAGTGGGCGGCCGAAGCAGAAAAGGAATTTCCAATGGAAGATCTTCAAGCCAGGTGTGAACGCAAACAGCCCGGGTGGACAAACAATCACCAGAGTGATCGACAACAGGGCCAAAAAGGAGCCCCCTTTGGTGGCAGGGTTTGGCGGAACCCAGATCGAAATAAACCTTGAGATTATACCCCACAGTGGGTTTTTCACGATGGCCGATGGGTTGATAGATGCCATCCAGATTACCGTCACTTGAAGCAGGAGGGAAACTTACGCCCTAGAAAGCAAGGGTTCAACGATTCTCGGATTAGAAATCAAGGACCACCATGGATTCGGCCGCGTGCAAGGAAATTCGTGTCAAACATCAATGCAACACATCGCAGTTTTGATCTCCCCTATGGCAGAGCTTCAAAGCAGGAAGCAGACTTAATTAATAACGAAGACTACCAAAGACAAAGGCATGGGAGGTTTTGGTATAAAGGCCCTTCAAGGGAAAGCACGGTGAACTCATGGAGGAAGAAGCCAAACCCTCAATCGACTCCTGCACCATCACAGAGAATCACAGTGGAGGTAGACATGTTGAAATTAAAGATCGAAATTGGTAAGCTAAGAGACTGTGGGATGTTTATTAAATGGGGGGGTATTCTCAAAGAAGAAGGATTCGTGGAGAGCTGGTCTTACGAAAACTGGGGTGGGCTTACCCAGATTTGTGCCCTAGCAAATAACTTCTTTCTAGTTATTTTCCCCTCAAATCAAGCCAAACGGAATGCCCTAACAAAAGATCAACATTATCTAGAGAATACGGGTGTCCATCTTGTAGATTGGTATCCAAATTTCAATCCGTGGAAGCACAATCTAAAGGAAGGTCCAGTATGGATCCGAATATATGATCTCCCGGCGGAATACTAAGAAGAAAATTTACTAAAAACCATTGGGAGCAAGCTGGGTTCTTTCCTGGAATTTGATGAAGTTTTGATAGACAGATGTCAAGGGGCATACATTAGGATATGCCTAGGTTTACCCCCGCAACAAGAGATCCCACAGGAAATAGATCTACTAACAGAATCAGGATACAGAACTTTAAAAGTCGAAAGGGAAGATCAACTGTTGCTATGCCCCAATTGCAAATCTAAGGAGCATGGGAATTTAACCTGCATTGGAACCATTCGTGTCACTGGGATCAATGAAGATGACCAGAGTGCGAGGAAGGAGCAGAAAGGAAAAGAAGGCACGGTGTGGGAGGACCAGTCGAAGAACGCTATTATGGAAGACCTCTCAATGAGATTAGTAGTGGGAAGTTGGGATCAAAAACAAGGAGGCAAAGGGGGACCGGCTTCAACTATCTCAGAAGCAGAAATGAGCGGGGCCACTCCATGTGCACCTCAACTACCCAGTGAGCACACCACTCCGGTATACTCAGCAAGGAACGCTGTGGAAGGCGTGGAGGTAGTTTTGAGAGAGGGGACTAACAACAAAATTCTGAAAGAAACTGCTGCTATAAACAGGGCAGAGGTGGTAGGCGAAGGAAACCCAGCAGGGACTGAAGTTAGGGAAGAAGCAGGGCAGCAGCTGATCGGTGAGCCCCCACAAACAATAATAACCGCAGAAGCTGATAACAAAATGGTTGAGAATCCCAATTCAGAGTTAGAAGTAGGGACTAAACTTAGTCCACCTATCTTGGACACAGAGCTGGAACATGACACAAGTGAAGAAGGAAACCTGGAATCAGATTCTGATGTGGAAGATGGGTTTGGGGAGGAGAAATTAAACATTCTAGAGGAGCGAAGCATAGAGCAATCCCAATCCAAATTAACGAAGCCTAGCATTGCACCGAAAAAGAAGCGGGGTGCCAAGACAAATAAGGCAAAATTGGAGATAGCTGGGAATGCAAGGGGGCAAAGGAAATTAAGAAACGGGAAGGAGATTGTCCTTCCCGTGGAGGCATGAAGATCATAACCTGGAATGCTAGGGGCTTAAATGCCCCTAGCAAGTGGCACCTATTTAAGCGCCAAATTGATTTAAGCAAAAGTGACATGGTTTTAGTTCAGGAAACTAAGTGGAGTAGGGAGGAATCACAAAATAAAACGAAGTTGTGGAGACAGTGGGAGGGGTTTTTTGTTGAAGCTATTGGCGCTTCCGGTGGTCTAGGGATATTTTGGAATCCACTACACATCAAATGCACATTGATCAAGTCCTCCCAGAATTGGATGGTGGTAAAATGCAGTATTCTAAACCAAAACAAGGAATTCCAAGTGCTAAACATTTATGGCCCGAACCCGACTTTAGCAAAAAGGCTTCTATGGCAAGAGATTAAGCTTTGGCTGGTAGAGCAGAATGGTATACCTACAATCATTGGGGGAGACTTCAATGCCACATTGTGTAGTGCTGAAAAACAAGGGGGTCTGCTGCCTATCCCCAGAGTGCAACAAGATTTCCAGGAGCTTGTAGATGATTGTAGCCTAAGGGAGATTGCCACGTCAAATGGTAGATTTACCTGGACTAACAGGAGGAAAGGATTCACCAATATAGCAGAAAAGTTAGACCGTTTTTTCATTCGGGGGGAGTGGGAGTTGCAGAAGGAGTTCTTTGAGGCTGCAATCCTACCTTATACGGGATCTGATCACTTTCCAGTTCAATTGACACTCAGGCCAGAAATTCCAAAGGGTGGAAGTCCTTTCAGATTCGAAAACATGTGGCTTAGGGACGAAAAACTGTATGGCCTAATAGCAACTTGGTGGGATGAAGTAAGGGTAGGAAAGAACTCGAAATTGTATCTATTTAGTCAAAAGCTTCAACATATCAAGTCCAAACTGAAGGAATGGAATAAGGAACATTTCAAGAACATCTTTGAAGAAAAAGCAAGGGTTGAAGCAGAACTAAGCACACTAAATGAGAAAATCATGGAAAGAGGAATGGTGCGGGAAGATTTTGAACTGGAACAGAAACTCAAGACGGAGCTGGCAGAGATTATGGCTAGGGAGGAAGCATTCTGGCGCCAAAAATCTAGAGAGGTCTGGCTAAAAGAAGGGGACAGAAATACTAAGTATTTCCACAGAACAGCTACTGCCAACAAAGGGAGGAATAGGATTTCAGAGATTGAACGTGAGGATGGCTCCAAAACTCTATCATTGGAAGAGGTTAATCATGAAGCTGTCCACTATTTTGAAACACTACTGAATCAGAAATTCGAGGATCATGTCGGGGAAAGGGAGCACTTCTTGAATCACATCCCGTCTCTAATCACTGAAGAAGACAACAAAGAACTTTTCAAACCAATCACATAGAAGAAGTACGTATACAGGTAAATTTGGTTTTTGTGATAGCTGGCTGAAATGGATTAACAACTGCATCAATTCTCCTAAATTCTCAATTCTAGTCAACGGGGTAGCTCAAGGCTTCTTTAACTCTTCAAGAGGCATTCGGCAGGGGGACCCCCTCTCCCCCTTTCTTTTCATTATTATGGAAGAGGCTATAGGAAGGTGCATATCAAATCTAAAATCAATTGGTCAATGGCGGGGAATTGAAATTACCCTGGGTGTAGAAGCTGCTTTGCATCAACAATTTTCTGATGACACGATCCTGTTTGGGCAAGCCACAAGAGGGGAAGCAAGAACTATTAGAGAACTCCTAAGCAACTATAGCAAAGCATCTAGGCAAAGTATCAATTGGAGGAAGTCAGAAGTTTACTTCTTAAATGTACAGCCTAGCTTGCAGAGGGTCTTAGCAAGAATCTTGGGCCTAAGGATCGCCAACTTCCCTGGCCGCTTCCTAGGATTGCCATTATTTGGAGGGCACAACAAAAAATGTTACTGGGAAAATCTAATCCAAAGTTGCAAAAAGAAGTTGGAGTTATGGAGAGGAAAATGGCTCTCTTCTGCAGGTAGGATTTTAATGCTGAAAGCGGTGCTTGCTGCCATACCGATCTACTCCATGTCTTGTATGAAGATCCCTAAATCGGTCGTTGATAGCCTCATCCAAATCATGAGGCGCTTTTTCTGGAATGGTCCAGAGGATAGTCATAAGCTACCCTTAATGTCGTGGGACAAGGTGTGCAACCATTCGGGGCTAAAGGAGCAGGTTTAAAACAGCTCCATATCATGAACCTCGCTATGGAGGCAAAGTTGGTATGGTGCCTATACCGAAATAGTGAGCGGAGGTGGGTGCAAATTCTCAAGAGGAAATATTTAGACTCAGATGAGCCTATTCGCATATTGAACACACTGAATCCACCAAGAGGCTCTACTGTTTGGAATTTCATCTTGGAAAGCAGGGGAATCATCACTAAGCACATAACATGGGAGGTTAAGGATGGTCGGGCTGCTTCCTTTTGGGAAGACTCATGGGAGGGGCATCCTGCGTTGTCTACTAAACCCGAACTAGCTGCAATTAAGGATGAGTCCACCAGATGCTGGGGGAAGAAAATAAGTGACTATGGGCATCCAGTAAATATAAATGGGATTCAGAAGTGGAAATGGAAATCTTTGAGCGCCTTAAATGTGTCTCAAGAACAAAAAGATTTGCTGTGGGGAATCTTGCAGGAAAGAAGTATAGTGTGGTCAGATCAGAAAGATGTTATCAGATGGTGTGCGTCGAAAGATGGGGAGTATAAGGTGAAAACCGGTTATCGAATTAAAGAGGCTGTGCTGGAAGAACAACAATGGCCAAAGGATCTGCTTTGGGGTAAACACTGTCTCCCTAAAGCTGGAGCATTTGCTTGGCTGGCGATACAGAACCGCATTCTCACACATGACCGATTAACAAAAATTGGTATCATTGGTCCGGGGCGCTGTTATCTATGCAAAAATCAATTGGAAGATGCAGACCATCTTCTTTTGCATTGTCCATACTCAGACTTTTGTTGGAAGTATTTTTTGCAAAGACTCAATTTCCAGTGCCCTGTTCCACAACACTTGAGGGATTGGTTCTACATATGGCCGAGGGGATATAAAAAATGCCTTTTTGGCAGTCTCTGGCAGGTAATCCCTTCCCTAATTGTGTGGGAGATCTGGAAAGAATGAAACAGAAGAGTTTTCAAAGAGCAATCTATGTCGAGAGAACTTCTATGCAAGAAAATAGAACTGGCAATCACGGAAGTAGTCAATGTTGCAACTCATAGAAGTTCATTGAAGAATATTGTATTCACACAATGGGACGATAAGATGAAAAAAGATTTCAATGGTCTATCCATTCCCACTCTCACAGGTGATAGTGGATCCTGTCAAAAAGCAAAGCTAAGGAAAGAAGCTCAATGGTGTGCTCCAAAAAAAGATTGGATAAAAATTAACTTCGATGGAGCTTCAAGTGGCAACCCGGGTCCCAGCAGCATTGGATGTGTGATTCGTGATGAATATGGGACTGTTTTGGTTGACTGTGCAGAATTCATTGGAACAACTACGAACAATGTGGCTGAATTTCGTGCTGCACTCAGGGGTTTGGAATTAGGCAGAGAGGTAGGTGCTCGAAAGATTCATTTGGAGGGTGACTCGCTACTGACTATAAATGCTATTAGCCAGAAATGCACCCCAAATTGGAATTTACACAAATGGCTTGACCAAATTAACTTACTGATTGCGGAATTAGAAGATTTTAAAGTAAGTCACATATACAGGGAAGGCAATACTTTGGCTGATGAATTGGCAAAACGGGCAGTAAGCATGGGGTGAGTAGGCAGTCAGGGGCGGTGGGGTAGTTGGAAGGGCATCCCCTTAGATCAAACATAAACCAAACTAGTGTTTGTTGCGGTATAAACCAAACATTCATTGCCAAACAACTGACACTGGGAATGCCTAATCTTTGCAGGTTCTCTCAACAAGGTTGTGAATGATGCGTGGCTCACAGCAGGATAGTTGGAGGCTTTGGTGCTGGAGGAAGACGTGGTTTGGTGTCAGTTTCAAGGACGCATGTTGGAAGCCTTTGGCACTGTGGTTGCTCATTTGGTCAGCGGTGTGGACAGTCACCTCTTACCCCCTGAATTTGGTCGGTGGTGGCTCTGAGTGTAGTATAAGGGTCATTTTTGGTTGCTAGTTCTTTGGAGTCCTGTTATGAAAAGATTGGCTAATGAGCCCCTTTGTTCCTCATTGTAAAACCTTTTGCTTTCAATATAATGGTACGCCCTACCAAAATTATTATTAACTCTCAAAAAAATAAAATAAAAAAAATTTATTATTATTTATTTTCTATTTTAAAATTATGACTAAAGTCTTGATTGAGCAGGATGATTGAAAACATCTATAGTTTCTCAATTGTATCACATTTTTGAATCCAAAAATGTATGTCACATTCTATGCTTCAGATACCATAGGATTAAAAAAATGAATTTCATGAAGTTTTAATCTCGTTAAGGTGGTCGTACATAACAGTTTCTATATTTTTCAAAAAATTGTAATAAAAAACTCATAATTAATTATTTACTTGGAAAAATTCCCATAAAAGAATATGCATTACACTCTGGTGAACATGAGTCCTACTTATATCTAAAATCTTATAAAAAATATTATCATTTTATTGTGGTTAGGGTGGTCAGACAGACACCTACTTCTTATTTTTTCCTTGAAATTTAAGTACTACTGCATTGAAATTTCAAATTTTCACCAAATAGATTTTATTTAAAAAAAAATAGACCTAGTAGTTTATAAATGGAATTCAATTTGCTACAAATTCTATTCTTACATATTTTTGAAATAATATAGATAACTTATTCAAATTTTTACGTCAAGTTTCCTAACTCTGATTTTTCTGATTTTTTTGCCACTTAAGGGCCTATTTTTTCCATGATGATCATGCACATACCCTTTTCAACTTGGAGTGAATTATGCGCATCTCACACTTGATTTTCTCACTCCTTTTCCTCATTTATGTTTTCCACGTAGAAGGAGAATGATGACTCATCAATACCATTTCCTCATTTCTGTTGTGATGTCTTTGAATCTCAACATTCTCGCCTATTTTCTTGCAAAATGTTAGGATTTTATTTATAATAATTATAGTTTTCAAATTGTCTTGATGTATCAGTTAATTTTTTAATGTTTCCAATTCCACTAGGGTTAATTTATTTTCTCACTAATTGTTATTTTCTTCTAGTAGTGAGGA
>VDFB02166189.1:0-15999 GCA_007258455.2 Sequoia sempervirens | reverse complement strand
ACAATTGACTTAATCCATATGTTATTGCTTTCCCTTGGGATTCACATCCTTAGATGTTCCTAAGCATTGGATTATATCTCAATTTGTTTTCTTAAGTCAACAATAGGAAAACCCTTGCCCTAAGTTCATTAAATCACTGTATACATATCTTGTGGGGCTTTGAAGAAATTAAGACATAGGACATCTTAGTTTGAAAACATAATTGAAGAGAGTGTTTTTGGTAAAATAAAGACATTAAGCAAAGCTAAGCAAAATGAATTTTCATATGTGTTGAAGACTTACAATTCCCAAAGCAAAAATAATTGAAATGAATGTTCAAATGAAATCAATCCTTGGTTACAAAGGTCTTTAGGAAGCATTTTCATGCTCTTCAATACCTAGGGTCTAGGTAAACAGTAAAGTGTCCCTTTTAGGTTCATCTTAGGATCAACAAAGCAAATAAAAATCTTTTTCATCCATCCTCCAAAAACATCAAAACAGTATCATCTCATCATCACCTTTTGGAAAATCTTGAAATCATCCTTAATACTAGGCTTTTTGGAAAAATCAAAAATCATCAAAATCATTGAGACTAAATCCTCGAAAACATCATCAAAATCACCTTTGGCTAGGTATATGTAGATGCATCCTTTTGCATATGCTTAGTCAAAGTTATCAAAATCATCTTGTCTAGCTTAGTATATGTGGATGGATCCTTCTTCATATACTTAGTGAAACAATCATCTTGTTTGAATAGGTGTGGGTAGATGCATCCTTCTCCTCGCACATATTTGAATCATCATATTTGAACAAAGCTATCCCTTAGATCATCATCCAACATCTTAGGGTCTTTTTGTTCAAAATCAAGGACAAAATCCCAAAATCCAAAAACATATCAAAATCAAAAATCTGCAAGTCCTAAAATCCTAGTATCTCATTCAAAGATTTATCAAAATCCAAAACATTTGTATCATCCATCCCTAACATCATCATCATATCATCACCTTTGATCCTCAAGGCATCCTAAAAGCTTTCTACTTTGGGCATAAAATAAAGATCGATCCAAAGAATCAAGAGATTCATTTCCCATATTCTCGAAGATTGATCCTTGTTTTATGGTTCTAACTAGATCTCAATACAAGAAGAGTATGGAAGCCAACAAAGAAACACCCGCTTCAAGCGATCTTAGCCAAACGAACGCAGAAATGAATCCAACTGAATCAAGTAATTCGTTGACCCTCTCATCATCGCAAAATCCGCAAGAAGAAAACCAAGGAGAGGACCTTACCTTTGAAATGTCTCATGAGGAAATGACTGAAATGCTCCAAAATCTGGACAACCATAGAATCATCAACATCATGATAAGGCTCAACCCTTCATTATACATGCTTGAGCTAGCAAAACAAAAGGCCAAGTTACCTTCAGATTTTGATGTGAGTACTATAGTGGAGACATATTTTCCTCCAATCTCATCCACCATCCCCATTTCATCTACACCCCCATCTCAAAACATCACACAAAACATTCCGCAAATCACAACATCATTTTCTCCAACCCAACCCAATGTTAATAAGGGAAGTGCATTTCTTAATGCAATTCAAACACACCCCCTTGTTAATAATAAAAATTTGGATGCAAACACCACCTTGGAACAAAACGTACCCCAAAACCCATTACACAAAAATGTTACTCTCACATTCCATCATGATCCATCA
This sequence comes from Sequoia sempervirens, assembly GCA_007258455.2. Taxonomy (NCBI): domain Eukaryota; kingdom Viridiplantae; phylum Streptophyta; class Pinopsida; order Cupressales; family Cupressaceae; genus Sequoia; species Sequoia sempervirens. The sequence goes on along the minus strand of VDFB02166189.1, from coordinate 14,305 downwards.
TCATCATTTTTTCACGCAACACCTCAAACACCTCTTCTCACAAATTCACAAGAAGAGGGAGACATGTTCGGACTAGGGGGCATCTTCAATACCACAACACAACTCATACCCCTTACATTTCCACCTCTTCCACCATTGCCATCATCATCCACATCACTCCTTGGTTTAGGGCTTCTCCCTCTACCAAATATCAATCAAACCACTATGTCTAACGCCAAATTTTTCATTGATATCACAACAACAAACGGAAAATGCATGAGCAATTGCAACATCATCAAACACCCCCCTAACATCACAAAGTAGGTCTCTCAAGGACCAATCACATCAACAGCACCATCCATCACGCAAAACACCAACACCACCTTCACAAACACCATTCCAAATCCACCACCACCTCCACCACCACCAACTTCCACCACATCAAGCCAATACGACGCGGCATTGCAAGCTGCTTTCCAATGAGGATACCAACAAGTTCAGAAACAAAAATCCGAACAACTAGCTGCTCAGCAAGCCGCTCAAGCCGCACAAGCCACCCAAATAGCACAAGCCGCATTACAAGTGCAACAAGCCAAAGCATTATTGCAACAACAACAACAAGCTACCCAAGCTGCTCAAGCATTACAAGCATTGCAAGCACAAAATACCACTCAAGCACAACTTTTATTGCAACAACAAGTAGCACAAGCACAAGCCCAAGCTCAAGCTCAAGCGCAAGCTCAATATCAGGCACAACAAGCCCAAGCATTATCGCAACAACAACAAGCTACCCAAGCTGCTCTCAAGACATAAAGTATCAAGCACACAAAATACCTCACTCAAGCACAACTTTTATTGCAACAACAAGCGCCATCAAGCACAAGCCCAAGCTCAAGCTCGCTAAAGCTCAATATCAGGCACAACAATTTCAATATCAAGCACAACTTCTTGCACAAAGACAAGCAATGCAAATTCAGGCATACCAGCAAGCATTAAAGCAATACCAAGAATAGCAAGAGGCAGCAGAATTGGCAGTCCAACAACAAGCATTGTTGGAACAACAACAAGCACAACAACAAGCATTGTTGGAACAGCAACAAGCGCAACAATAAGCACAAATCTTAGCGCAGCAACAACAAGATCAACAACAAGCTTTATTCATACAAAAGCAGGTGGAAGCCTACCTCGCTCGGAAAAACATATAGATACCATCAAACAACGCACCAACCAACCCACCCATCCAACCCACGATTGAAACACCCCAAAACACTTTCATCCCACCCCCTGATCTGCAAAATGATGTGACGACACATCCTGCTGTTTCACAACAAGTGCTCGACCTTCAATCAAGGTGAACAACCAAAACACCAAGCAACGTGTGTCCCTATCCATTAGATAGGAGCTTAATAATGAAACCATTCCCCAAGGGATTTGAAATCCCCAAATTTGAAAAATATCGAGGGATGGGAAACCCTGAAGATCACATTAGGGAATTCTAAGTTCATTGCATGGAGGTCACATATGATGATACTTATCTGATGCGGCTATTTCCTAGGAGCTTAGCAGGCCACACTATAGAATGGTTCTCTCGCTTACCTTCAGGCATTAGAAAATTCCAAGAAATTAGTGACGCATTCATTAAAAATTATGCATGCAACATTGCAATGGATGTTAGTCTCGAAGAACTCTCAGCTCTAAAACAAGGAAAGGGTGAATCATTCACCTCATTCCTCCAATGATGGCAATCCAAGGCCAATCGGAGCAAGTGGACCATGCCAGAAGAACAACAAGTTTGCACCATCATAGCCAACCTTGAAGGCTGCTTGCCATTTCATCTCAAGGTTCAAAGCATCACCACATATGATCAATTGATCTCCAAGGTGCTTAGTATCAAAAGAACCCTTATGACTCAACCCACGAAATCAACATCATACACAAACAACAAAACAACCGCCCACCATCCAATTACAACGATAAACCTCGTACGTGGGAAAGAAACAAAAATGTTACTAATGATGGTGTCGTTGATGCCAAGGTGGTCATTAGTGCCCCGTGCCAACATACACCCGCACCACAAATCCAAATTCAACACCAAAACCACCATCACACAACACACCAAGCAAAATTTATCCCAAGAGAAAATACACCATTTTGGGGGAGCCACTTGAGGACATAACGAAAAAGTTGATCGACGAAAAACTCATCAAGCCTCCTACATTTGAGAATTACCAAGAACCCGATGTCAAACCTCCTTGGTATAACAAGAATCAACTTTGAAAATTTCATAAAATCAAAGGCCACACCACAAATAGTTGCATGAGACTCAAAAACATCATCCAAGATCTTATCGATAAGAAAATTATAAACATGGAACAACCTACAGGAAATCAGGATCTTAAAATATACACGAATCTGATGCTGAATCATGGCAACAAAGGGAATAAAAATGATAAAGGGAAGGGCAGTGTAAATCATGTGTATGAAATAGTCATTGCTTCTCTAAATGAAGACTGCATGGTCATCACCATCAAGGGGGCCTATGCCGAAGATTGTGGAGTCACCACAAGAGGCGGAAAAGTCACCATTGTAGGATCATCCCAACCAAATAGGGTCCCTTCATCTAGATCTGTTCCACATGGCTACAATGTCCTAGACCAACTCAAGAGAATGCCAGTACACAGCTCCATCATGGAGTTGTTAAAAACATCATTAGCTCATAAAAAGATCCTTGAGGAAGCATTAGCCTCATCCACTATCCCCGCAGATCTCGATGTAGAGCAATTCCAAGCTATGGTCAGAAATATCATTACGCCTAATCTTCTTGCATTCTCTGACCAAAATTTCCCTTCCCAAACATCTCACAACTGTGCACTTCACTTGGAATCCATAGTACACAAGAGCAAAATCAAAAGGGTCTTGGTGGATGGAGGTGTGGGCTTGAACATATGTTCCCTAAGCCTCATCAAGCAGTTGAAAATATTAGAAGATTCCATCAACAAAGGAAAGGGCATCACGATAAGAGCATATGATGACCAAGAAAGAGTGTCTCAGGGCACGATTAAGCTCCCTATTAAAGTAGGGCCGACTCTCATGCAAACCACTTGTCAGGTCTTGGAACTCGACTTGTCATATAATATCCTCCTGGGATGCCCATGGATCCATGCGATGAAAGCCATAGCATCAACCTTCCACCAATGTGTGAAATTTACACATAATGGACAAGAGGTTATTGTCCATGGAGATCCTGAACCGTTTTCATATTGAAAAAATATTGAAGCAAAGTATTACAAAATTCCCCAAGTGCCAAAGAATGATGAGGGCCCATCCACGCCATACATCGACCCCACCACTCTCACATCCACTTTTGCGACAGAGACACCAGCCACTCCCACCATTCCACCATCTCTAACATCAATCTCATCATCCAGGAGGATGGTTGTGGAAGCTACAAGCTCCCTAACAATGCTTTTGTGATAGGAGAGTTACCACAATCTCCTAGATCATGCGGACGTCCACAAGAGAACCAGGCTTCCACATCACAAACGTCTCCTGAAGACTATCCTGAATTCACAAGATGGGGAGACCTTGGCCAAGAGGTTATTGAAGCAGATCCATCTCACATGTTATATCAAGATGAAAGACCGACACCTGAATTACCAATGGATGAGACAAGCAAGGGCCTACAAATGATGCTCATAATGGGCTACGATAGAAATCAAAGACTGGGACAAAATGACAATGGGCTCATAATACCTATCATGCCAGAGACACGACCTATAACAAATCTTGGCCTTGGATGTACTCCTCAGAGTATAACCATACGTGGCCAAAGTCGTCCGGTTAGAACAGTTAATGTTTCTCCTTAGCCAATACTAGTAGAATTATGCTCACCAATATCCATAGGTAGAGACATACATAACTTTATAACTGAGGCCTATATTAGCAGCGATGACAAGGATACAATGACCAATCTACCTAACTTATTTGAGGACACCACCTTGTGTATGATTATCACCCTCTCCTTTGAAACAGACCATCAAAATCATGAGATCCGCTTAGTATATCCCCAACTCATCGACTATGACCAACGAGGACCACCAGTTCTTGATACATTCAAAAATGATGAGGCTCTCTTAGAATTCATGGGATTGAGGGATAACATTCCAGATGGAGATCACAAGGTAGGGTTTATAATAGAGTTGGACACACATGCCTATTATGGGGAAATGATTGAATCCTTCAGTCACAAAAGTGAGAAACTAAGAATCATATCCAAGTCCTTAAGTGAAAACCACACTGTGGCACTCTCTAACAAGAAAAAAGTAAAAAGAAAGGATGTATCCAATGGTGAAAACCTCTCTGAGGTGCCCGAGGATGAAGGATTTAATCTCCCTTTAAGAGCTATTCATTAGGAAAAGTTAGTAGTCTTGGCCAAAAAATGCAATCCTGTCAACCTAGGATTAGACGAGATCCCACATATCACATTTTATGCGGAATCACTATTATCGAAGAGCAAGAACTCTAGCAAAGATTCCTAAGGAAAGGAAAATAAACTTCACATGGAGTTACTACTGACATGCCAGACTTGATCCGCAGACTGTGTTCATCACTTAGTGTTGTATCCTGCATAAAAGTCGGTCAAAACAAAGCTTCAAAAAATGCATCCTCAACGCCTTTATTGGTCAAAATGGAGCTCAAAAGTTGTTAGATGGTATGATTCATCCGCACTAATCGACATTCAGGAATGGGTGTCAAACTTTGGTACTGGTTTCCAAAGCCTACCAGAGCCATCGTATCTACATGGATTTCGAGATTTGAACAAAGCAATGTCTCAAAAGATGATTTGCCACTTCCCAACATCGACGGATAGTAGACATGATAGCAGATATGAGATGCTATCACTAATGGATAGATTTTTAGATACACCTATCATGATAGCAAAGAGGATCAACATAAGATGGATTTCACTTGTCCATGGGGACCTACTTCATCGAACATGATGCCATTCATCCTAAAGAATGTGATAACCTATCAGCGGCCATGACATTGATATTCCACCTATTACGATTCATAAAATAGTCAAGACTATGTTGACGAAATTCTAGCTAAGTCAAGAAAAAGACAAGATCATATAGCAACCCTAAGTGCTATCTTTGATGTGATCGAGGAATACAAAGTCGACTAGTCCCAAAGGCGCGCTCTTCTAAGATAATCGTGTAAATTGCTAGGATACATAGTGTCCATGAAGGGTATCAAGGTGGATCCAGCAAAAGTAAAAGAAATCCTCGAGATGGAAGCACCAAAGACATTAAAACAACTGCAAGGCCTCCAAGGCTAACTTCAATCCATCCAATGATTCATTGCGCAATTGGCGGACAAGCAGAACCCATATTCTCACCTACTCCACAAGGGAGTAGCATACAAATGGGATACAAAATGCGAAGAGGAATTTAACAAAATCAAGGAATATCTACTGACACCACCAATTTTAATGCCACCCATCCCAAGAAAGCCATTGATCTTATATGTATCAGCAACAGCAGCAGCCCTTAGAGCTTTCCTAGCTCAGCATGATGAAAATGGAACGGAGAGGGCTATCTACTATACCAGTAGGACAATGGTCGGTCATGAGTTAAAATACTCATTCATCAAAAAAGCATGCCTCGCAGTAGTGTTTGCATCTCAAAAATTTAAAAATTACATGTTGGGACATAAGATAAGCTCATCACCAAAATTGACCCCCTCAAGTATCTACTATCAAAGGCAATGCTCACAAGAAGAATGGAAAAATGGGTGATGATACTATTAGAATATGACATCGAGTATGTAGAGCGAAAAGCCATTAAGGGCCAAGTTATTGCCGATCAACTAGCAGAAGCACCTATTTATTCTGAGAATCCTCTTGTCTAAGAGTTTCTAGATGAATCCATCTTTAACCTAAACATAACCAACCACTGGAAACTATACTTTGATGGCTCATACACACAACACGGATCAGGAGTTGGTATCTTATTCATCACCCCACAAGGGGATTACATACCAAGGTCATACAAATTGGAATTTCCTTGCACTAATAATATTGCAAAATATGAGGCCTTAACCATAGGTCTTAGGATAGCAGTGCAATGGAACATCATAGCTCTCAAAGTGTATGGGGACTCTCAGTTGATCATAAATCAAGTCAATAATGAATATCAGACCAAAAATGACAAGCTCACTCCATACAAGAAATTGGTGGAGACTCTCAAGGAATCTTTTATAGAAATAACATTTGAGTAGATTCCTAGAACCAACAATAGAGCAGTAGACGCCATGGCAACAATTGGGTCCCTATTAGACATCCCTCACAACATTCCAAAATATGAATTCCTGATCGAGCAGCTCCTCGTTCCCTAATTCGAGGTACTAGAATCAGAATATGTGTGTGAAATCATTGGTCTTGGTGATCCTTGGTATCATGACATCTACACATACCTGCGAATAGGAGTCATACCCGCTGACCTACCATCAAACCTAAAATGAACCTTTGTTAAAAAGGCATCTAGATTTGTCATCCTAGGTGATACCCTATACCGTAGAAGCATAGAAGGTACCTTACTGTGCTGCTTAAATGTTGAGGAGGCATTAACCACTCTAACTGAGGTACACAACGGTATCTGTGGTTCACACTCGAGTGGAATGACCATAGCCAAGAAACTGCTGAGGATGGGGTATTATTGGCCCACAATGGAACGGGAAGCACATGATCATGCCAGAAAGTTTTTGCATTGTCAGCAGCATGGGGACCTCATCCATGCTCCATCTCAAGAGCTTCACCCTATCGTCACACCATGTCCCTTTTTGCAATGGGGACTCAATCTCATTGGGAAAATCACACCCACCTCATCTAACGGTCATAAATTCATCATAGCTACAACTGAGTACTTTATTAAGTGGGTGGAGGCCATACCCATGACGTATATAACTGGGAAGTAGATTTCAAAATTCATCCCAAACTATCTCATCTGTTATTACGGTGTCCCACAAAGCCATTATCTCAGATAATGGGACACCATTCAAGAACCAGGAGGTTTGCGACTTGTGTGAGAAATTCAAAATCCAACATCACTTCTCCACCTTGTATTATCCCTAAGGCAATGGATACAAGCTACAAACAAACCATCCTCAAAATCCTCAAGAAAATAGTCACTCTAGACGAGGTCGTGTGGATCGCATCTGCGGCTTAATCCCGCCCTCTAGGCCTATCGAACCAGCATCCACACACCCACTGGCGCCACCCCCTTTTCCTTGGTCTACAGATCAGAAGTGGTACTTCCCATTGAGATTGAGCTCCCATCCCTCAGGATATCACTACAAAACCTCATTACTGATGAAGAATATTGGGTATCAAGACTAAATGAGCTATAGCTACTGGATGAGAGACGAATAGATGCTTTAAATCATTTGCAAGTCTATCATAATAGACTCAAACGAAGCTACAATAAGAAAATCAGAAGTAGGATTTTCCAAGTCGGAGAACTGGTCTTAAAATAAAATCAGAAGAATGTCCCAAACCCAAGCAGCAAAGGAAAATTTGAACCCAATTGGCTGGGACCATTCTTCATCACGGCAAGTTACAAATCAGGGGCATATCAGTTATCAACACCCAAAGGGGAACCTTTGCAGGAGCCCATGAATAGCTCCCACCTCAAAAAAATTTATGCCTAAATCAAGGTATAGAACCAAAAATCAGAAAAATCAGAAAAAGTCCTAAAAAAATGGTTACTTGGGCGAAAACCTGGCAAACAGGCGTCTTGGTGACAACAAAAAAAACAAAAAAGAAAAAAATCCAAAAAAATCAGAAAAATTATCAAAAATAGTAAAGATAAAAAATCGTCCTATAGTGAAAACCACTTTGGTGGCACTTTGGATAGGTACCTTGGTGAAAACCTGGCAAACAGGTGCCTTGTGTAAATAAGCACTTTCCATCCACTAGGATCTGTACGGCTTGTTATGCATCATCCATCCATTTTGCTTCCATCATCCATCGCATTCAGGTCTCCATTCATCACTCATCCACTCGCATCTGCACCATAGCTTGGTCCTATTTTCATACCATGATCCCTCCTAGTACTACTCGACCCATCCTCAAGGTCAGTTTGTCCTACCTTTATTGGAGTAGTCTATTGCATCATGATGGGGGCACATTCTCATAGGATCGGATTCGTGTATATTCTGAAAGTCCTCAAATCAAAAAATCAAAAAACATCAAAAAATCAAAAAACATCGAAAAAGCACAAAATCCAAAAACATCAAAACATATCAAAATCCAAAAATAGGTCAAAAATTCAGTCAAAAAAGTCAAAAACAAGGTCATCTTGTCAAACTACATCATCTTTGAGCTTGAACGTAGGCAAGGTTGATCTTTGATCATCCCCCGAGAAACTTAGGTCAGTCCTTTAGGAGTCTGTCATAATAAACTAACAATTCATCATGTATATCTTCATATGTAAATTAGTTGAGTCGTCAATCAAACTATGTGGTCTTTGCGTGTATAACGTAGGCAAGGCTCGTCTGTTGATCAGCCCTCGAGACCCCTAGGATAGGTCTTTAGGTTAGTCTCTTGGTCAAAATCTCAAAAAACCCCAAAAACACTAAAAAATCAAAAATCAAAACATTTGAAAATCTCGAAAAAATACCAAAAATTTCAAAAATATTGTAAAACTTCAAAAACATCCAAATATTTGAAAAAATCCATCTGTCTCATCTCGCTTGCACCCGCAATAAACACCATCCATAATAAACTGATCGTCAACCTCAACCTTTGGTGAAACAGTTAGAAACAAGTCTAGCAGATTAAAAACCAGAACTCCAATCGTCAAGTCTTAAGTCTAATTCAGTGCATAAGCAAGTTGGTCATCTCTTCGTATTGGTAACTCATCGTCCAGTTGGTCCCATATCAATCATCCCTTAGAACATTTTGGATAAATGAAATGACGTGCCGCCATCCACTAACATGTCCTAGGATGAATCCTTCCTATAATGGGCATTATCTTTTGGCAATAGGTTTCAGTTATCATCCTTAGAAAACACATCCTCTTTCCGTTAGCGGTATTGAAGAGCATTAGTTTGTTTGTTTACTTGGTCTTTATCTTGTGACTTATCTTATTTGTGCTCATTCCAAGGACGTCTCAATGATATCCCAAAATAGAGGATTTAGAGAAATAGGAATGGGGCAACGATCATTATCTTTTGTCTACTATGTTTGTTGGACGTTCTTGTAAAATAACCTTGGCGAATACTTGCTTTGTTAGGTATGTATGGAAGAGGTCTAGGGTAACTTGTTGACTATTGCATGGATAGGTTTACCTTTTTGTGTTTTGGTCCGAGGTGTCTGAAACTTTTGAAGTGCATCCTAGCAAGGTTTTCGTATGTCAGGTGTGAACAAGAATGCTCCTATCTGCTTGTCAAGTCAAAGTTCATCTCACTGGGTACAACGCCATTCTAGTTTTCTATACCTTGATGCATCATACCTAGGTGTGTTATCAAACATAAGAAAATTTGGCCCTTTGAAAATCCCAATTCCTCGGCAAGTAATCATCATCATCATCATTTGCATTTGCATCATCTTGTGTCTTGTTGAAATGACTTCTTTTCTTACTAACCACACTAATAAGGTACTATGACAATTGATCATTATCGCCATCATTGCCATCGATCCTGCATCCACAAATCATTAGCATATGACATAAACGTATCATATAGGTAACATACGCATTGCATAAACATATCATATAGGAACATACGCATTTCATTTTTTATCATCATATAAACAGGTTATCATAAATATTTTTCATAGATAGGTGCATCCATGACATTGCATTTTCACCCATTTCATTGCATCTCATGCCATTATATCAATCATTGCATAAACATTCATTTGCATTTCATAACCATTTCATATTACCATTTATCATATAAATCATCGCATAGCATCTACAAATAGGTATATAAGCATTTATTTCATTAGGCATATATACTTGCATAACATCATAACATCATCTCACCACTTTACGTTCACATTACATTACACAACAGCAGATCACTTTGCATTAACATATCATTGCATCACATACATCATCATTTATTGCGTTTAGGATAATAACATTGGTTATTCTAAGCATCTCATAAAACCATCTCATTATGCATTAACACCATTTCATTTGCAGCATATTACAACCATCGCATTTCATATTTCATTATCCATATCATCTCATAAATAACATCATATAACATTCATTGCATAAAACATTCCACATAGGCATACACGTATAAAATTCATTACAAACAATTCATATATGCATACATTCATTAACATTTCATAAACAGAATTTACATATCATTTCGCATGTGCACAATGGATCATATCATTTCACAAATCAGACCATCGCATTTGCATAATCATAAATAGACCATCACATTTTCATATCATAGGTCAACATAATATAGATCTATTAGTCATAATCATAACGCATGTATCATCATCAGAAATAAATGCATCCATAAAGACATCACTACAAAAGCATATAGAAATAAACCATCCATGCATAAAGGAGAACACATGGCATCACATCAAAATTGGCTCATATATATCATCAATAATGTCACTGTCATAGTACAAAGAATAAATCGGATCACTGTACATGTGTCAATCAGTACAAAATGCCCATCGGTCTATCAAAAATGAGCCCATAAGGCACAAGAAAAGTATATCATCACATCTCAATCAAGCTCGGTCTCTGTGAATGCTGCCCTCGCCCCTGTCACTGTGACCCTCTGCTGGTTTGTGGCTAGCCCTCTCTGAATACTCTGGGACCCACTCTGCTCTAAGTACAGCCTCATGATAGGACCGCCGATAATACTCAGCCTCTCGGATAGCATCCCTGTAAGATCACACTAATATTGTACACTGCGAGGAGGAGGTTGTCATGCTCTCTATCTGTTGCCTCCAGCCTAGCTCTGTGGCCGCCTGTAGCTCTGCAGCCTGTCTATGATGCATGGCCTGATCTCTCTCTACCTTGAGCTTCTCTCTCTCAAACCTCGCCTGGTCTCTCTCTGCTATCACCGCCTGAACCTGGGCCTGCAACTGCAAAATCAAGGTGTCCCGTGCATCTGCCTGTCCTGCTGGCTGTACCCGTGGCTGCACATGGGGCTGATCCTCACCCTCGGCTCATGGTGGTGGAACTGGCGGTGCCTGCTGCTGATCCTACATATGAACATCCCCCTTCCCTGGTGGAACTAGGGGCACACCTGGCGGATCCTACCGAATCTCAACCCTATGTCCTCGTCCTCAGCCTCCCCCTCTACCCTTGACTCTCTGCACATCTGGGTCCTCACCTGGAATGGTCAGTCGAAGTGGAGGTCGGAACCAGTCTCTGTAGGCCTAAGTGGTGCTTGGATCTACTAAGCCCTGATAATAAGCCCATGGCCAGGCTACCAGCTGTCTGAAACTATCTACTACCTCTGAGGCAGAAATATACCGCCCCCATGCGACTTGTGTCATGGTGCAGGTGAAGACGGCTATGTAGGCATCATCTGGCCGATCCTATGGCTCCCCAAACTGACGTTGCACGTGCCCAGGCAGATATCTCTCAATCATCGTGTGCTCCCGCCCCTGCATATATCGGTCCTAGCGGTAATAAAAGAGTTGATTGGCATCATCGGCCCATCTAGGCCGACCAAGGTATGGACGCCAAGTGAAAACTAGCATCACATCCAGAACCCTCCTCTAGTAAGGGATCACGTGCTCGCCGGTATGGGTGAATGACACACCACCTCTGTATCGTGCCACAAGGGGATCATCTGCCCCCATCAAAACTGGAACGACCTGTGGATGTAGCATAGAAATGTGCTCCCATGCCCAGACATGAAGAAGGGTCACCCCTGCTCCCAGTGCTCTCCCATCCATGTAAACATACTCATGGAGGTCTCTGTAAAGTGAAGCAAGAAGGACAGGCCCCCATGCAAAATGAGTCAGCCTATCTCGGACCATCCACTCCCAGCATAATCCCTAGCCAGGACTGAAGTATCTCCCTTGCTTGTCAGGGGCAACAAGCCCCGAAATGATAGCAGCAACCACCCAGCGATAGGGAGGTGGCAAGATCCGGTGGCGCTCAAGATCTATCTACCCCTCGCAGAAGATAATCTCATCTATGGCAAGGACTCGGAAGCAAGCCTCACGTCCCTCGTCCATATCAAAGATTGTCCGGCGACCGTGAACATGCAATCATAGAATCTGCCAAACATTCTCTAGAGTGATGGTGGCCTCACCAGTAGGAAGATGGAACGATGACGTCTCATTGTGCCATCTCTCCGCCAGCGCTGAAAACATCCCTAAGTGAGTGCGGATTGGCACCACGTATGCAATATGCCACAAACCCGCAATCTGAAGTCGGTCCTAGTCCCAATCGCTCAAGCCCCTCAGGTAGCCAGCCAGGTCCCGCGACCTGTGCTCTCGAGAGTAGAGCTCCCTCACCCCATCCTGCATCAAGGAAGGTCATCGTGTTAAAAAAATTGAAAAATTCTTTATCGAGCATTCAAAAAAAAAAAACTTCCCCAACGGTGCAACTCGTAATGGCGTCGCAGTTTGATTTAAATCAAACTCCGATGCTAGGGCTAAAAAGTGCCAAATAGCACCGCCGCGGTGTAGTTTCCCTCATAGCGGCACACTTTGGAAAAAATGGGCAATGCCGCATCGCACTTTGTAAATCTAACCGTTGACCCCAAGCTCATCATCAGAGTTTCTAAACTCCAAACTGCACCACGGCGGCGCTATTCAGCACTGAGCAGCGCAATTTTTCTTCTGAGCGGTGCCATATAGCACCGCTACAGACGGACTGACTCTCTAAAGCATTAAATGAAGCATTAAATGAAAGATGAAGCTTGGGTAAGGTTCACATACCGGTGCCCCAATGCCAGGTGGCCGCTGGTACATCCTAACTCGATCTGAAATATGCAGGGGAAGCTGTCGTTGCGCCATATCGTCAGGAGGTCTAAGCTCAAATCTCAAGGTCACTATTGGAGGTGTTTGAAAATGACTTAAAAGTGACCCCTCGGGCCCCATTTAAGCATAAAAATTAGGCCTTTTTCACCATAATTGTCTGTCCTACAAGGGTTTTGGACCCCCGAACCTGTTTCTCTCCAGTTGAGGCTTGTTTTTCATCATTTTATTGCGTTTAGACACATTTTTAGCCTCTCGGACCCCTTTAAGACCTGTCGGGTACTTTGTCACTTTTTTCATGAGATCACCCAAAAATTTAGAATTTTCGTCTGATCTCTCGAGGGGGCATTATATTGGCATATTCTCTTCTGCCAGGCAGCAGTGGGGCAAGTTTTTAAATATCAAAAAAATTTGGCTTTGATCGAGATCATTTATTCTTTGAACCAACACAACGAGTGCATTGCTTCAAAGAGGGGCAAAATGTAGACACATAAAATATATTGATTGACATCGTGCATCTGATCCTGACTCACTAACATCATTTCTTCCCGAATCATCCATTGGTCTAACCATTTAATCAAATCCCCCTATCTGATCAAATTCATCAATATTCCACTCTTGAATAAATAAATCATTTTATCTAATCAAGTCAATCTCTTTTGTTAATTAAATCAATCCATCTGATCTAATTATCTCTATTTAATTAAATAATAAATTTTATTTGATTAAATATCTGAAGTCTATCCATTAAATTAAATAAATTAAAACCTTATTTGATTTAATCTAACATCATTTCTTTTAATTAAATAAATCAAAATCCTTATTTAATTAACCTCTTGTCATATTCCTCTCTTATCTGATTTAAATAAATCCATAAATTTGAGTCAAATAGGTCACATCATCTAACCTCTCTCATTAAATTAATTAATCCTTGATTAATTAATCTCATCTCATGTCCCATCTTCTAGATAATGTAAGTTGCACATGAAAATAGATTTAATTCATTTATTAAATCTTTATTTTCCTCACATGGCATCTTTTGGAATATTCTCTCAATTTGAATTCAAAAATTCCAAGTCAACATGTACATCCAACAAGGCAATAAATTCATCTTACATGTCCTTTGCCTTGAGCCAAGTGGCATTTATTGCATTTTCCTTCCTCTCTTGCATGTCATTTCAACAATTTGAAATTCAAATATTGGCATTTATTGGCATAAACCCCAAATCTTACCCATCCATCATCCATTCATAGCTTGACAAGTGGCATCATATCATTGGATGAATGTTAGTCCCACATTGCTCAAATTTTGACATTCATCCATTTTGAAATTCTATAAATGAAGAG
>VDFB02166188.1:0-28596 GCA_007258455.2 Sequoia sempervirens | reverse complement strand
CATTTCAGAGACTTGAATACCAGTATTTGTGAAGGCCGTACTTTCTAGTGGCTGTTTTCTGACAGGCCGTACAGATCTGACAGGCCGTACATCTTCTCTGGAGACGTCTTTTGCACAGAGGGTGAAGCGCCTTCTTATTTGGCTTCCTATCAATCCCAGTGGTGGCGCATATCAGAGGAGCATCATCTGGCATCTTCAAATTGAAGGGAAAGGGACTCATTAATTGCAGCCGTACATTTCTGTACCTCAGCAGCAGCAAAAACCAGGTTTTGAAAAATATTAAAAATTCTTCTTTTATACATTGTTTTCATCTGGGTATCATTGTAATCCATAGAAAAGTTGAATAAAGTATACTGGCATCGATATTGTTGCATTTCCAGAGATATTTGATTTTTAGTGAATTTATTAGCATTTATTGTCAAAATCGTACCTTCTCATTATTGCTTCAAAACACAAAAAAATCTCAAAACCTAAAACCAAAAACTTGAAATATCACGTATAAAGAATAAGGGGAAACCAGGGTTCTTAAGGGGTTTGATGTATGGCAATTTGTTGTTGATGGGTATTCACCTCCAGCTACCTCGCCAACGGATGAAGCAGGGAAAAAGAGAAGTGAAAACAATGCAAAGGCCAAGCATGCTCTTCTTTGCAGCAAACATGCTCTTCTTTGCAGCTTAACAGATTCTGAGTTTACAAAAGTCACGAGATGCAAATCAGCAAAAGAAATTTGGGACAAAGTTCAAAATATTTATGAAGGTGATGCAAAAGTTAAAAAGGAAAAGCTGCAAACTCATAGAAGAAAGTTGCAGACTCTCAAGATGGAGGATGATGAAGATATTGCTTCATATTTTCTTCGTGTTGATGAAACAGTGAATATCATGAGAGGACTTGGTGAAGAGATTGATGATGCCTTCATTGTTGACGAAATTCTAAGATCTCTTTCTACAAAGTTTGAAGCCAAGGTTGCAGCATTGGAGGAATTAACAAACTTGGATCAGCTAACCAAAGATGAATTACATGGAATCCTTGCTGCCTATGAGATGAGGATTGAAGGAAGATCACCACAAAAGGAAGTTTCATTCAAAGCATCCAAAAAGGGCAAGAACAAGCATGAAGAAAAGGATGAAAAATCAAGTGATGAAGCAGAAGCTTACTTCATGGGTAAACTTAAGAATGGAAAAGGAAAATACAAAGGGAAATTTCCTTTTAAATGCTTTAATTGTGGAAAAGTTGGACATTATGCCTCAAAATGTCCTCAAAATGAAAGCAGCTCCAGTGAAGAAGAAAAGGAAATCAGCAACAAGAAAAAGGGAAAGAAGAATTTCAACAATAACTCAAAGAACAAGCTTCAAAAACATAAAAAGAGTTTCTATTCAAAGCAAGACAGCAGCACCTCCGAAGAACAAAGTGAAGATTGCTCAAGCAATGGGGAAGATGAAATATTGTTTATGGCTGAATGTGAAGAACAAAATGTTGATCAAGAATGTGAAGAAGAAGAGGAGATAGATCAAGATTGCAATGAAGGAGAAGAAGTAGATCTTGAAGAAGAATTGCACTATGCTTATAAGAAGAATGAAGATCTGAAGAAGAAGGCTACCAAGTACAAATTGAAGATCAAAGTGATGACAAAAGACTTGGAGAATTCAAGCAAAACCATTGAAGATTTGAGAGCTCAAATCATGGAAGCTGAAAGAAATGAAGAAGAATTGAAAAACAAACTCAATACAAAGGAGATGAAATGTAACAAGCTGGAGCAAGAGATAGCAATGCTAAAGTTGGAATTGGAGAAAACAAAGGTTCAACACACAAAGATTGATGAGGAATCCAGCAAGTTGATTGAGCTAATGAAGGCTCAAGATTTTCTTCAAAGCAAAATGGGAGGTACTTTTGAAGAACAATCCAAGAAGGTCACTAACTCCAAAGAAGATTTCAAGACTTTCTCAAAGCAAGTTGAAGAAGAATGGATAAGTGCTGATCCTAAAAGAAAATCAAACACTAGGCAATCATATACATTCAATGGGTATTGTTTTCTATGTAACAAATTTGGCCACAAGGCCTTAAATTGTAAAAATAAAGTAAAAAATATTCCTAGCTACCTTAGGAGAGATTATAATCCTTTCACACCATTAATGGACTATAATAATCTATGCTGCAATTGTAATAACCTTGGGCACAAAGCACAAGCTTGTAGGACAGTTTCTAATGATTCTCCAAAGCAAAACAAGAAAGAAGATAAGTCCATTAAAAGGAAAGAAATGCCTATCAAAGTGTGGAGGAAAAAGGAGAAATCAATGTTCATTCAAACCGCCTTACATGCTGAAAGTAAGAAGGATAGATGGTACATTGATAGTGGGTGCTCAAAGCACATGACAGGTGACAAGAGCAAATTCATCTCTCTTGAACCTACTGATGAAGGAACAGTAAGATTTGGTGATAATACAAAAAAACAAATAAAAGGAAAAGGAACACTTAGTCTAGATAATGGGAAAACAAAAACAGAAAATGTTTTGTATGTTAAGGGCCTAAAAGAAAATCTTCTAAGTGTTAGTCAACTTTGTGATCAAGGGCATAGCAT
Source organism: Sequoia sempervirens (assembly GCA_007258455.2). Classification (NCBI taxonomy): domain Eukaryota; kingdom Viridiplantae; phylum Streptophyta; class Pinopsida; order Cupressales; family Cupressaceae; genus Sequoia; species Sequoia sempervirens. The sequence goes on along the minus strand of VDFB02166188.1, from coordinate 26,021 downwards.
CACATTTCTTTCTAATACATGTGATATCAAGAAAGATGGAAAGCTGGTTGCTCAAGCTGAAAGGAAACATAATTTGTATGTCTTAAAGGAGATAAGTTGTGGAAGTTGCAACTTAGTACAAGAGGATGAAAGTTGGTTATGGCACAAGAGGCTAGGTCATCTCAACTTTGATAATATTGTCAAAGTTAGCAAATCAAATGCTGTGAGAGATATGCCAAGGATAACAAAACCTTCTAATATCATTTGTAGAGAGTGTCAACTTGGAAAGCAAACAAGGTCAAGCTTTAAGCCTAAGGAGCACTCTTCATCAAAGCCATTAGAACTCATACATACAGATCTTTGTGGGCCAACCAAATCCAAGAGCATGAATGGAGAAAGATATTTTATGTTGCTGATTGATGACTTCTCAAGAATGACTTGGGTTGCATTTTTGAAAGAAAAATCTGAAGCTTTTGATAAATTCAAAGCTTTCAAAGAGCTGGTTGAAAATGAAGCAAACATCAAGATAAAATGTCTTAGATCAGATCGAGGAGGAGAATTCACATCAAAGGAATTTGAAAATTTCTGCATAGAGCATGGAATTAAAAGGCAATTTTCTGCAGCAAGAACCCCTCAACAAAATGGGGTTGTAGAAAGAAAAAATAGGATGGTTCAAGAAATGGCAAGGGCAATGCTAAATGAAACCAAGATAGCAGATTCCTTTTGGAAGGAAGCAATTCATACAGCAGTTTACATCTTGAATCGTGCACAAATAAGAGTGAACAATGAGAAGACACCATATGAACTTTGGAAAGGTAGACCAACAACTGTCAAGTACTTCAAAATTTTTGGAAGCACTTGCTACATTAGAAGAGATGAAGAAGATTTGAGCAAATTTGACACAAGAGCAGATGAGGGAATCTTTCTTGGCTACTCATCAAAAAGTAAGGCATATAAATGCTACAACAAAAGAACTCACAAAATTGTTGAAAGTGCTAATGTAAGAATTGATGAAGGAAAGCAATTCAAAGGAGTTGGACAAAGTGATCACCATGTTCAAGCTATGAATGATGAAGACAAAGAGGATGAGGACTCCCAAGAGGAAGAAAAGGAGGAAGAGGCAAAGGAAGAAGAATCTTCACAAAAGACTCCCATGAAGACACCAAAGACACCTTCCAAGTTTGTTCAAAAGAACCATCCTGAAGATTTGATTCTTCAAGATAGATGTAGATCTACAAGGAAAATGGTGAATTACAATGAAGATTGTCATGCAGCATTCCTATCTCAAGTTGAGCCCAAAACTTTTGAAGAAGCAAGCAAAGACAAATGTTGGATTGGTGCAATGAATGAAGAATTGGATCAAATAGAGAAAAATGAAACTTGGGAACTTGTTCCAAGACCAAAAGATAAGAATGTAATTGGCACAAAATGGGTTTTTAGAAACAAATTAAATGAAGATGGTCAAGTCACAAGGAACAAAGCAAGGTTAGTGTGCAAGGGCTATGCACAAGTTGAAGGAGTAGATTTTGAGGAAACATTCGCACCAGTTGCAAGGATTGAAGCAATTAGAATGTTTTTATCCTATGCAAGTCACAAGAAGTTTAAGGTGTATCAAATGGACGTCAAATCTGCTTTTCTTAATGGAGATCTAGAGGAGGAAGTTTATATTGAACAACCCGAAGGCTTCCTATTATCAGAAGACAAGGATTATGTGTGCAAGTTAAAGAAAGCTCTCTATGGGCTTAAACAAGCTCCTAGAGCTTGGTATTCTAGACTTGACAAGTATCTCAAAGAGCAAGGTTTCAAAAGAGGAGATGTAGATAGCAATCTATACATCAAAGAAGAGGATGGACATTTATTGATTGTGGTGGTGTATGTAGACGACATCATTTTTGGTGGAGACAAGGACAAAATGTGTAAAGAATTTTCATCATGTATGCAAAAAGAATTTGAGATGTCAATGTTGGGAGAATTATCCTTCTTCCAAGCAAAGGTATTTTCATCTCCCAAGCCAAATATGTGAAGGAAATGTTAAAAAGGTTTAGGATGGAAGATTGCAATCCTGTTAGCACTCCTATGGTTACGAGTTGCAAGCAAAGCAAAGATGATGAATCCCAAGAAGTGAATCAAATACTTTATAGGTCAATGATTGGAAGTTTGTTGTATCTAACTTCTACAAGACCAGACATAATGCAAGTTGTTGGAGTTGTGGCAAGATTTCAAGCAGCACCAAAAGAAACACATGTTCATGTAGTAAAGCGTATATTCAAGTATTTGAAATGCACTATGGAATATGGTTTATGGTACCCCAGCAACAATATTTTCACTCTTGAAGCATTCACAGATGCTGATTGAGCTGGCAATGTGGATGATAGAAAAAGTACAGGTGGAGGAGCCTTTTTTCTTGGAGGAAAATTAGTATCTTAGATAAGAAAAAAACAAGAATCAGTCTCTCTATCTACAGCAGAAGCTGAATATATAGCAGCAGCAGCATGTTGCACTCAACTTTTGTGGATGAGGCAAACTTTAAAAGATATCAAGGTGGAGTATGATCATCCTTGCACTATTTATTGTGACAACACTAGTGCAATCAACATCTCCAAGAATCCAGTGATGCACTCAAGGACTAAGCATATCCCCATTAAATATCATTTTTTAAGAGAGCAAGTAGCAGAAGGAAAAGTATGTTTGGAGTATATAGCTACAAAAGAACAAACTGCTGATATATTCACCAAACCACTTCCAAGGGATACATTTGAGTATTTAAGGGACAAATTGGGAGTTGTCTCACATCCATCAACTTAATTAGTGGAAGCATTCATTTAGGGGGAGCTATACATAGTGTCTTGTAGCTCCATGGAACAAAAGGCAGATTATTGTCAAGAGACCCCTTACCATTGATGTCAAAGGGGGAGAGATTGGAGTCAGGGGGAGTAATAAGAAGAAGATCAATAGTTGTTTTTTGAAGAAGTTGCCATCAATGACAAAGTTGGAGATTGTTAGAAGTATTGTCATTGATGTCAAGGTAAAAAGAATAAGTTCATTATTGGAATTTAAGAACAAGTATCCATTTGACTCAGATTTGAATCATGTTTAGATTTAATATAAATAATGTTCATATTTGAATTCTGTACTAGACTCATAATTAAAGATCGTGCAAATTGAAATCTCGTGTTACTTCACATTGATGGTATATGGTTTGAGTCGGGTCTTGATTTTCCATATAAATGATATCCTCTGTTGAATAGACATTGAAGGCACGTCAATGAATGAAATTGACAAACAGCTATGATCAAAGAGTGGTGTTTCAAGAGACGGGACTATTCCTAAAGAAACGTAACTTGTGCGTCTGAAGAGAATAATCTGGAAACAACGTGTTTTATGAAAAGAGTTGTTTACAGCATGGGACGTGTCTAAAAATAGTGTGTTATTAAAAAGACGTGAGCATCTCTAGCCAAGACATCTTTTGAAGAGATGTAAGCATCTCTAGCCAAGACATCTTTTGATGTGTTCCTTTGTATGATTTGATTATCTCCTAAAAATACATGCTCTCTCATCACAATACCAAAAAGAGAGTGTTTGATCTGGTTTTTGAAAAACAAAAAATACTTTTACATACAAATTTGATAAATTAGTGGTAATAAAAGGTGGAGATTCGAATAAATGAAGAGGCGGTTTTCAAAAGAGATAACAAACAATGATTAGCAAAAGTCAAGTAGTGACCTGTTATTCATATTTATTATGTTTTGTAATTATGTTATCAAAAACTATGATCTGTTTTGAAAAGGTAAAGGCATAAACAAAAGTTGTATCTATTTGAAGGGTTGCATCTCTTCTAGTAGGCATAAGACATATTAAAGGAGGTTGTAGTTTGAGTAGGTTGTGTGGTTGCTTTTGAAGATTAGCAGTTCAGTCAGATTCCCATCTCCTTGTGTGGGCTGAAGGTGATATTATTTATCACATAGAGCAGATTGGAGAGTTGGGTTTGTGTAGATCAGATTGAAGGCAGTCTCACTTCCATCAAGTCAAGGATTGGTGCCTTGCATTAGGGGTTGGTGCTCCTTGTAGGTAGGTGTCTACTAAATTTGTAAAGGTCTAGGTGTTCCTTGTAGGCTACATTCTACTAAATCATCTTGGTGTAAATATGTAGGTTCGTGCCTACTTTAAAAATATTATTTCAATAAAGTTGTGTCAATTTGGGGAAATTGGTTCATATCAAAAATTGATTGTAAAAAGTTTGAAAAGATTAAAAAATAAAAGTTTGTATTTGATTTACTGATTCACCTCCCCCCTCTCAATAAATCTTTTGTGCTCTTCAGTTTCATGTTGTTTCCATTGCTTGTGTGTTTGTCGTTTGTTGTTGTGATGTCAATAATAAGTTTTGAGCATTTGGTACAATGATTTGATTGATGGTTGGGATGTTGTTTTGATCGATACTTGGTAGAGGGGGAAGCCCTAAAACAAGGAGTGGTGCAGATGCTAATGGAAATGGTGGAAGTGGTGGAAATGTTAGGGGGGTGTATCCTTGTGAGAGTGTTGTGGTGTCCAACATGCCCCCTAGTCCGAACATGTCTCCCTCTTGTGAATTTGTGAGAAGAGGTGTTTGTGGTGCTCCATGAAAAGATGTTGATGATGGGTCATGGTGTAAGGTGAAAGGAACATTTTTGTGTAATGGATTTTGGGGGATGTTTTGTTCCAATGTGGTGTTTGCATCCAAGTTTTGATTATTAGCAAGGGGATGTGATTGAAGAGCATTGAGAAATGTGTTTCCCTTGTTAACGTTAGGTTGGGTTGGAGCAAATGATGTTGTGATTTGCGGGATATTCTTTGTGACATTTTGAGATGGGGGTGTAGATGAAATGGGGATGGTGGATGAGATTGGTGGAAAATATGTCTCCACTATAGTGCCCACATCAAAATCCGAAGGAAACTTGGCCCCTTGTTTTGCTAGTTCAAGCATGTACAATGAAGGGTTAAGTCTCATCATGATGTTGATGATTCTATGGTTGTCTGGATTTTGGAGCATTTCAGCTATTTCTTCGTGAGACATTCCAAAAGTGAGGTCCTCTCCTTGGTTTTCTTCTTGTGGGTTTTGCGATGATGTTGGAAGGCTAATCATGAGATTTCCATCCCCAATGGGATTCATTTCAGGAGTAGTTTGGCTAAGATCACTTGAAGTAGGTGTTTCTTTGTTGGCTTCCATACTCTTCTTGTATTGAGATCTAGTTAGAACCATAAAATGGGGATCAATCTTCGAGAATATGGGAGATGGATCTCTTGATTCTTTGGATTAATCTCTATTTTATGTCCCAAAGTGAAAGTTTTAGGATGCTTTTTGGGGATCAAAGGTGATGATATGATGATGAATGATTATGAATGTTTTGGCTTTTGATAAATCTTGAATGAGACACTAGGCTTTAGGACTTGAATTTGATTGGATTTCGGATTTGGGATTTTGTCCTTGACTTTGATTGTGACTTTGTTTTGATTTTTTGAACAAACAAACCCTAAGATGTTTGATAATGATCTAAGGGATGGATTTGTTCAAAGAATGACTATTTGAATATGTGTGAGGAGAAGGATGCATCTACCCACACCTATTCAAATAAGATGATAGCTTTTGCTAAGCATATGGAGAAGGATTCATCTACATATACTAAGCTAGGCAAGATGATTTGGATAACTTTGACTAAGGATATGCAAAAGGATGCATTTACACATTCCTAGCCAAAGGTGTTTTGATAAATGTTTTCAAGGACTTGGTCACAATGTTTTTGGATGATTTTGATTTTTTGCCACAAAGCCTAGTATCAAGGATAATTTCAAGATTGTCCAAAAGATGATTTGTGAGATGGATTTGATGTTTTGAAAGATGGATGAAAGAGGATTGATTTTTTTTTATCCTTAGGTGAACCTAAAAAAGACACTTTATTTTCCTAGACCTAGGTATTGAAGAGCATGCATATGCTTCCTAAAGACCTTTGTAACCAAGAAATGATTTCATTTGACCATTCATTTTTGGATTTCCAATGATTTTTGCTTTGGGATTTGTGAGTCTCCAATCACACATGAAAATTCATTTTGCTTAGCTTTGCTTAATGGCTTTATTTTACCAAAAACACTTTCTTTGATTAAGTTTTCAAACTAAGAAGTCCAATGTCTTAATTTCTTCAAACTCCACAAGATATGTTATGTGGAAATTTAATGAACTTAAGGCAAGGGTTTCCTATTATTTACTTAAGGAGACAAATTGAGATATAATCCAATGTTTAGAAACCTCTAAGGATGTGAATCCCAAGGGAAATCAATAACATATGGATTGAGTCAATGGCATTTGTCTCCAAAACGGTTTGAAATTTTGAATGATATTGTTAAGTGTTTGTTTGCAAATGTTTTCAAATACAACACTGTGTTTTCAAACCAAGACAAGTACAAACCCTATGGATGTGTAGGACAATATTTGTTGAATCCCCACTTGGACAAGTCTAGCTACACTTATCTTTAGTGAATGGTTAGATGCTTGACCCCACTAGCTCCCCTCCACAGCACTCACTTATACGGGGCAGCCAAGCATCAACACCCATGAAACTCCCATGGCATGTTTTCCATTTCTACTAAAGACTGTAAAAGTGTGGGGCGGCTTCATAATGACTGTTCTTGCACCAACAAATAGATTAAGGATTTTGGAAAATTCTAGCACATGGGTTCTAGTAAGGACTTTCCGTTTGTGGAGATTGACCCATACGGCAAGAGTCCCCTTTTGGATCCATCTTGTCGGAATCAATTGCGTGATACTGGCGTTTCTTCCAATACCCACATTTATATCCCAGCTAGAAATACTCTTGGCTTTAGAGTGTTACCGGTTGAGTCGTTCCCTTAGGTGAGTACTTTTTCTGCAAGGCAAGCCCTCTAGGATAAACAATAGCAAAAAAACACACTCATAGTTCGATCAACCTTTGTTTAGAAACAAAGGGAGAACACATGTCGTATGTTTAATCACACTCGCACAATATGTTGTTCAATTTTAAGCCCAAATCAAAGTGTGGAGGTGATCACTTTATCTTACGCCAAAATCACCAAAAAGGCCTTTTCATTCTCAAGATCGCTTGGAAGCGCCAGAGAAGCACATACGTCCTTTTCAATGACTTTAGTTTAAGTAACCACAAAACAAAGCAAACACACATTCATTTTATCCTTCCAAAGTAATTGTGAGTTCGTTTTAAGCACCAAGATGAAGTGTGAGTTTTGATTGTTCAATTTGTTAATCCCAAACAAAATCTAGTAAGTTTGTGATCCTAAAGTTCATTTTAGCCTTTGCAAAAAACCAAAGTGTTCTTTTTAAACCCAAACGAAAATTAGTGTCCGAAAACAAAAAGATAACAATTTCATGAAGAAGTGTTAAACAAACACTTAAAGCATTTAAAAACACTTTGGTTTTTTTTTTTTAAATATCTTCCTCCTTTCGTTTTCCTTTGCTAGCCTTCTCCTTGCTTTCCTTTGTTTGTACATTTGTGCCTTTTTTGTTCATTGTACCTATAAACAAAAAGACAATTAAATGTGAGAATCCAATTTGACTTCAAACAATAACATGATCATAATTGATGATAATAAAAGGAGGATTTATAAGTAAATCATTAATGATCCTATTTTGAGAAGGAATCACATTTGTTAAAATTTCTCTCTCCCTTATCATACTCTTCATCACTAGAGGTATTGAGCAAAGGAATCAATCACAAAGAATAAGTCCTTTTAAAAGCACCACCATGAATTTCAAATTTTAACTATGGTTATAAGGATGAAAATAATTCATAATACAATGCTAATGAATTACATCAATGAATCAACTTAAAAGAAAAAATCTCTCAAAAGTATTCTCTTCAATTTCAAATGTGACAATCATAACCTCAAATGTAATAATCATCTCAAATGTGGGTTATCAAAAATTATCATAATAAATGTGATAACATAAAATTTATTATAAAATTACTAAGCATGTAATACGAGAGAATATTGGAGTATGAATCACTAAACTGCACTCAACCAAATTAAATCAATTGCTAATAACCTTCATTAAGGGCATATACAATTAAAAGCTTGTTAGTTGATATTCCCTAGTTGCCTTTAATTTCAAATTTGCTAGTTGATATTCCCTATGTCAAAGACAAAAGCTTATTGTCAGCACCTTAATGAAAAAAGATCAGATATATTCTTGTCCTACTTCCTGATGATTTTGATAGGATGAAATTTCTGTCAAATAGATTTTATCTGAAGCAAGTGAAAAGGGAACGCCATTTAATAGCAATAGGAAATGCTTTTAGTCACGATGTGGACAGGAGTTGAGCAACTTTCAATGATAATCATAGCACTATAAATGCAATAAACATTCAGAGGAATAGGTATACTTATGATGTCAGCAAGGAGAAGGTCTTTATAGATTTCTAACGCAGTTCTGAAGCATAGCATTAAAAAATAAAATAAACTGTGAAACTAATGCTTTCAAACAGGAAGATCTTGGTAGATGTGTAAGCCTATTTATACCCAATCACCATCATCTACCTGCTTAATTCAATAGAAGAGGACATCTTACTGCTCACGCCAACATCTATATCCATTCACTTAAATGATGCTTTCTTCTTTTTGGAGTACACAGACCACACAAGCTCATGATATTTAATGCATTATAGGATTCTTTCCAGCGGCTCAGCAAATTTGAAATAGAAAGTTAGAATTCTCATGATATTTAATGCGTTACAAGATTCTTTCTAGCGCCTCAGCAAATTTCAAATAGAAAGTGACAATTCTCAGTAGTTAAGATGAATTAATCAAAAGATAGAACCATCACATCAAATCACATAAATTTAAGACAAGAATGAAAAGTCTCTAACAAATGAAGGACACAAGTTGACTCATTTCGGATTGTTTTGACTGCTATCGAGGTTATTGTTGCTTCTACTACACCGCCTCTATCAATCTTTCCATTATTCTGTGATATGTAAGATATCTAACTCCTATTTTATACATTAAATAGGCCATACATGGGCGCTATAACTAGTAATATAGTAGCACATAGGGATGCACCATGGAGGAGCATATAGACACCTTTTTCAGAAAATTTTGATGTAAGAAGATAGTGCCAAAGTGCTTTATTTCAAAAAATTTGTCTCAAAAGTCATTGAAAATAGTAGGTGTGAAGGTGCACTTTGCAGTTAAAGAAATTTTTTGAAAAACACATTTAATGACAGACCTTTATTGTGACAAAAAATGGACGGGCCGCAGCTAGATTTGAAGGCTTTCTTGAATAGCAACTTCATACGTTTTGAACATTTTTTATACGCAAGCTTCCTAATTGTAGGCTGTTATCCCTACCGTAGGTTTTCTCTTTTTGACTTGTGGTGTGTTAAGGCTTTCCCCAGGCCTGAAAGATCTAGGGGAGGAGTCTCTCAGAAAATAAGTATATTGGTTTACAAAAGCTTAAGCAAAAGATCAATGACACTTTCAAAAAGACTAATGGAGCAAAGAAAGGCCTATTTTCTACGTCGCTATCATATCACAAGCTGAGAAGACTTTGTTAAATAGGTTGGCATTTCTTTGAAAGGATGATTATCATCATGTACTTGGAGTTTGTATATAAAAAAAATTGTTCTTAAAAGCATGAATCAATATCTACAATCTGCATTATCATTTAAACAACATGTTTACATTCTAAAACTGTGAGAGGGACAACAAAAGAAGAAGAAAAAAAGTGTTAAACTCATTAGTGCTGCAGATTATCAGACAGAGTGATGACCCTTTCTTTTCACAATGAGGGTTAATGAAAACAGATGAAAACAAATTAATCGCCTAAAGCCATACTACATCAAATATAAATAGGCATACTAAGAATAAAGTGACAATATCAAATTGTGTTTTCTACATGAAGAATGGAATGCAAAGGTTAGTAGAGCCCTCCTTCTAGCGCCAAATGTGGTGCATACTTTTGAAATCTGCAAAACTAAACTTCATACAAGGTTAGTAGCTCACAAATTTCTCAAGAATGACCCTATGAAATACCTTGCAAATGCTTCAAAAAATACAACAAAGGATGAAAGAAAACTAAAAGCATTATGAAAGCAACCACAAGTTACCTATTCCATAGTGGATTGGTGTCATATGTGCTAGTGACCCTTTCCCAATCCTTGATCAAAGCTCAAGATGATGTAAATGCAATGGAGATGATGGGAAAGATGAGTTCTCAAATCAAGAGAGTAACCTTGCATAAAAGTTGTGGATGGATGAATGAGGATTAAGGCCTTCTTTTATAGATTTTCTTGATGAGAGATTGGCCAAGAGGGTGAATGTGGGACTAAAGATCCTTTAATGAGAAGAGGCCACTTGTCAAGTGATGATAGGCCAATGGATGTGCAAAATTTGGGAAGAGTGCCCATGAGAGGGAGAATTTGAATTCAAATTTTGCAATAAATTTAGAGAGGGGGACAAGAAAAAAGAGAAATAAATGCTATGTTGGAGGGACAAATCAACTTGTCATGTTGAGTGAAAATGATGGTTTTTTAATAAATCAATAAATTGATTTATTTGTGCAAGTGGAGATATCTAGAGAATGCAAGTGGGTGAGATTAGTATTTAATCATGGTTATATTAAATAGATGATGATTATGTTAGTTTAATGATGATTAGGTTAGTTTGACTTTTAGGACTTTGATATTTGATTTGTTTAAATCAGAAAATGATGGAATATGATTTTGGATTTGATTTAAATGGATGTTTGATTTATTAAAAGGTTGATGATAATGTTTGCTTGATTTTAAATAAATGACCTTAGGAGATGGAGATTAAAGAAATTACCTGCTAAATGAATGAAGGTGAACCTGATCAATCGATGAATGGACCTAATGCGAAATCTAGTTTAGTTGATGAATGAACCTGATTGAATGCACAATGTTAATTTTGTATGTCTACAATAATCAATCCATTTTATCAGTTTATTGTTCTTATATCATTTCATTTATGCATAATTCCATCATACATACCTTAGTTTGAGTGAGCCACCTAATTTTGGGGTCTATCTCTCTCCTTTTAGGTGAAAAACCGTAAGAGTGCAAGAGAACTACATAGATTACAACCTAAAATTGATGGTTCACATAGATTCTCTATTTTTTTTAAGATGTGATTGAAAATATTTTGCACAAAACATATTATTGGTATGGATATGAATGGAAGCATCATGGCATTGCACATGTGCATGGTTTTTTATGGCTTCCAAAAGCCCCAAACATGGACACTACTGATTGGTCCAAACACCATGATCTTACCATGGCAAGGGACTTTTTTAATAGATATGTTTTAGATTGGAATCCACATTGCCCTACACAAATATTTCTCATAATGTATCGTTGTTCTAAAGAAAATATGTTCTTACTTTCCACGAGCCAGATTCTTTCTAGTGATCCAATCATAAATTATGAATAGTTGTTAAATACAGTTAAAAGGCACACAAAATTCTTTGAATATACTTGTTTAAGGAAAAAATGAGAGCAATTAAAATGTTAGTATAAAGCATCTTGGCAGCAACAACTTACCTCTACATTGACATCTGATGTTGATTCTAACAAATCATACAAGCCAGCAAGAAAAGATGATCATCTAAATATTCATAGCCCACCCATGCTTGCAATTTGGTGTGCCAATGTTGACTTCCAACTGGTTGTTTCTAGGAAAATTGTATTAAATTATATCTCTAAATATGAAGTTAAGTCTAAGAAGAAATTAGAAAATCACCTTGATATGTTGAAAAGACTTGCAAATACAAATATAGTTGATGATAGAGCACTGCTTGCATAACAAAAATTCATGATGAAAGCGTAACATCTCTACATAGGAGATGTACCATATGTTACAAAAATTTCCCCTTCTCACTTCAAGTCAACAATATGTTCATTTGAATGTTGGAAAAAAGACATGGTTCCATAAAAATAAATGTGTTGTTGATGAAGGCCTACCAACAAATTATATTCATTGCTATATGCAAAGGCCTCGCGAGTTGGGTTGTGTATCCCTAATTGACTCGGTTTGCTTATATACACATTCAAAGTAGTGCAAAAAGGACAAATGGAAATCAAGACACCAACCTGCAATTGTCCTCATGTATCTGTTGTTCAAGACTGTTCCCCTTGAAGATACATAAATATTTGAGACATTTTGTTAGACTGAACTTATGTTATCCAAACCTTTTTAAAATATACATATAGATATAGGTCTTGGAAAACAAGACATAATACAAAATTGGAAAGTTTTAAAAAAAAATTGGTTATCATCCTTGGCATGTTAATAGAATTCCAATTGTATCCATGATTGAAGAAAAACATGAAAGTGATAGTGATGATTTGAACTATCAACCTTCTATGGATGAATATGAATGGGAAGTTTTCTCTTATCTTGGTGCTACTACTAACTTTAGTATAAATCAGCTCCAGTTGTTGGGTAGGTGAGACTTTGATATGAAACATTCATGGAATACAAACCATGTTCCTAAACAACTTCATAATATTTTTTTGAATTCATCCCATCAACCAAGGCATAGCGTGAGCAAGCTACAATACAATTCTTGCCTGTAAATACATCAGCCCATTAGCTTTCACCAAAACAGCAATTAGCTCTTCAAATTATCCAATCCCATCACATGCAACCTACGCCCAAAGGCCCTCTCTTCATGATCATTCAAGGAACAGCTGGCACTGGAAAATCCTTTTTCATAAATTGTATAAGACAACAAATAAACACTTCTATTACTAGATGCAATAGCCTATTGCTCACATTGGCCCCTACAGGAGTTGTTGCTTATGACATATGCACCTCCACAATCCATACAGCCCTCCAAATTCCTATAAAGGATATGAATCCTTTGCAAGGCCAGCCATTGACAATATTCCAAGAACTTTAAATATATTCAATACATTTTGATAGATGAAATGAGTTTTCTAGGCCCGAAGTTTTTGCTCAAAATAGATAGCCAGTTGCACCAAGCATTCCTCGATAACCAAAACCAACCATTCGACGGTGTTTCTATCATCCTTGTTGGTGATCTTTCCTAGTTGCCATCGGTCATGGATACTCCTATTTATGCTTCACGGTCATTGGTTGTAGCCTTATGGCATACTATCACAATCTCAGTAACATTGGACACTATTTTCTAGCAACAAGGAGATAGCCCTGCCCAACAAAAATTTTGAGCAATCCTCCTCTATATAAGAAATGGTGAGGCTCTCCACGATGACTAGGAAGAGCTTATGAAACAAAAAAATAGAATTCTCTCAGCCATAGAAAGTGAAAAAATTGATGTTGCAACACATTTGTTTGCTACAAACGACTTAGTCACATTCCACAATAAAAAAATGATCAAACAGTTAAACCTACCCATAGCCATTAGCACTGCTTGAGTAGCACAACAACATACATCTGATTATGGAGATGAAGACCAGCTTCTCCTAGAACTATTTCTTTGTGTTGGTGAATAGGTGATGCTAACAACAAATTTGTGGATTCAAGCTAGCCTAGTCAATGGATCCCTTGGTCTTGTTACAACTATTGTGTACAATGCATGTTGCGATTCACCAAATCCAATTGACTATGTTGTTGTTCAGTTCCAAAATTACATTGGCCCACCATGGGACCCACAAAACCCAAAATACATCCCCATCCCAGCTATATTATATAACTTGAGGTAGTCGAACACAAATTCCACTCACCATGGCATAGGCAATAACAATACATAAAGCAAAAGGCTTAACATTGGATAGAGCAACAATAAACATAGGAAAAAAAGAAACGTAAGGGTTGACTTTTACAATTGTCTCTCATGTTAAATCAATTCACAAAATTTGCATTGATCCAACATTCTCATTTGAGAGATACTCCAGACTAAGCAACAACAAATACAATGCTCTACATCACGCTAAAGAGGCGCGTTTGGAACATCTCCAACCCCTGCCTAATACTTTTGTCCCCACTTTGTGCTCCATATTATAAAAAAGGCTTTGAAAGATTTATTCTCACATTAGCTCCAGACCATATACCATCATGTTTTCAAGGATTTAAAGTTAAATTTTGCAGAAACATAGCAAGTAATAACCTATGCAAAATGGTTATAATGCCAAAGATGCATAGAGATGGTGGGGAACAATAAGCAGAGGGAAAAACTTGTAAAAGTTAGTGGCATGTTTTGATCATTCCATTCTATTAAAATATATATTCAACTATTCTAGAAACTTTATCAAGAATATTGTATTGTATTTGATTGATTAGTTTTAAATTATGCATCTATGCTCTATTTTCCATTTTTTGTGCCTATATACTCTATGTTTTACCAACACATTAAATTTCCCCTATTTATTCAATGCTTTCCATCCTCTTCATCCTTACATATTAAAGATAATTTTCTTCCTATTTACTATCTTCTATACCTTTAGCAATACAATTTTTGTTAAATTGACTTTCCAAATATGCACACATAAATATTAATTTTCCCACTTCTCATTTGAACATTTCAGTGTTTCATACTTTTTGTATATGGAATTTAGAAGAATATAATTTTTTGTATATTCCACCTATCCATGTTTATCCAAGTTTTTTTTAAATTACATGATGTCAATTCTTTATCAGCATACCTACAAATCTCTTTAAACTAATTTTAACATGTAGTACTCTAAACATATAGTTGCAGGTGTTAAAAATTGATACATATGCACATACAAACAACATTAAGTTTCAAAGATGCACAAAGATACCAACCAATAATAAGTAGAAGCTGAAATTTCTATAAGTCAATAATTTTTTTTCAACATTGTAGTATATTAAACTATATATGCACATGTACTCTAGAAACATTTTCAAAAAAAATTTGTTCCATTTGACTAATAAGTTTAAAATTTTACAACCATGTTATGTTTTCCATTTTATGTGCCTATATACCCTAAGTTTTGTCATTTTTCCTTCATAATTTGCTTCCACATATTCGTATATGTTCTCGTTAGCTTTTCTATCAGTTTTATTTGATTCAAATAGTTGGCAAATGTTGATCTACAAAATTCTTTTTCCAGCATTTCCATGTTTCACTCTTCCTATATATTGCATTTAGAAATATATAGTCTTGTCTACATTACATTTTTTTCTAATATATTATAAAACTCCATGCAGTTGACCGCGTGGTTTGGCAGTGGTGGAGTTGGTTTCCTCAATCAACGAAAACATAATGGTAATTTTTTGCTCACATGAGGGTTGATGCATCCTGTTAGTGTTGTGCAATGGCACGGAAGGGAATAAATGCAATATTCATTGTTGTAGTTTGAGGATGTATAATTTTTTGTTCCCATTGTGAAATAATGCACCATGGTGTTGCTTCAAATGGTAAAAGACTATTGAAAAATCCTATCATCCACCTCTGTTAGATACAAGATTGGAGAATTTTACAATTATTTCACTTTGTAATGTATAAAATTTGGCCTCCTGTTGTTGTTGTAAATTATTTTGCAATTTCTTTTTTTTATTGTTCCATACACATCTAACCAAAGACATATATTTTGATATATTCAAATAAAATGTTGCTTTGCAATAATATCATGTTGGGGGTCGATGCAAGCATACAAGGACAAGGAGATATGAATCCCATCTGTCAAAGAATTAGTACCTAAAAGATAACCATAGTTGTAAGCATAAATAAGGTGTGTTTTATAAATTTATATTTCCCTGAGCTATACATTCAATGCCTTTCTTCCTCCATGGCTCTAGATAGGATCCATATATTTGTTGCTATATATATACATGCATGCACAAATTCTTACGTGCACTTGACTACAATAAACATAGTCTATTGTACACATTACATTTGTGCATGTTTCTACAATTACCTTTTTAGTTTATTAAAACATTTATCTAGAGATGCTGAGAAATTATGTTCACAGTTGCACTGATGGAAACCCCAGTGGAAACTTCAAACAAATAGTTGATACGTAAATTCTAACTATTACATGGATTGCTTGTTTTCTATTAATATGTTTCATGGTATTTTGTTTTCCTCGTGTCTTTGAAGCTGCCTGTAACAAGCTCTTCCTTGTCATAGTTTAGCTCTTGTATTCTTCATCAAACATAACATTGACCTATACCTTTTGATTGGTTTCTATTTCTTTTGGCCTGTGTATTTTTTTTGGCCTCTGGTTATTATTCTTTGTTATCTTTGTTCATCTTTGGTGCTATACATATTTTGTATAGTAGAGGCTCTATATAAGAAACTCTTCATAGTTGTGGTCTACACCTTCTATTCTCCATATGTTAAAGTTCCATTTAAAATGTGTTTTAGATCATCTACCATTTGAGAAATTGTAAAAAAATTGTAACAAAAACACTTGAGAATCATAGGTAAGTGACAAATAATCGAAAACTCACATTAAATAGAACTTTAATAGTCATTTCAAGATTCTTTGTTGCAATTTGCTAAAGTTGTAGCATTGTTGTTATCTACTATTTGTGACAACAATATGTAATTTCCATGATATTTTTAGTAATACAACATCATATGATGGTTTCACACTTTCTTGATTCATATTTGCATAATTTGGTGAAGTTTAATTCATCCCCAATTTCACTGTTTGATGAAATTTGCAAATATAAGCAAGATTTTATTTTATTACAAATATGATATAATTTCTAGCAAGGGACATTACACCATTTTAGAATATTCTAATAACTAAAAAACCTTTTGGTTGTTCAATGCATACCTCTTCTTCTAACTCACCATTCAAGAATGCAGACTTTAAATCCATTTGATATAATTTGAAGTATTTATGTGCTACAAAAGCCAAAAACATCCCAATATTTTCCATTCTTGCTACGTGTGATTCTAAAGTGTTATTCTAATACATCTTGCAACTGTTACATAGATTTCTTGTCTTGCACCAATATGTTTCATGATACTCCTTTCCCCTCATCTATTTGAATCTCCTTATAACAAACTATTTATTGTCATGGTTATTTTGTTTCGATGGAACATGTTATATGTCTTCTATCAATATGTTTCATGATATTTATTTTCCCTCATCTATTTGAAGTTTTTGATAACAAATTGTTCTTCATGGTATTGTTTTTTCAGTTCCCCATAACAAACTGTTCATTGTCATAGTTTTCCTCTTCTATACTGCATATATTTTAAATTTCTATTTAATGTGCTTTTTGTCTATAATATTTAGTGGAAAATAAGTGTCATTCTAATACCTCTTATATAATTAGAAAGACACTTAATAATCACAAGAAAAGGACAGATGATCGGAAACCCACATTAAATAGAACTTAAGAGCATGGAGAATACAAGACGTGAACTATAATAATGAACATTTTTTTATGGGTAAGTGGATATTGATACAACATAAGCAATCTATGTAACACTTTCCTTGTCAACTCAAAATTCAAGATACACTACTTTTCACTAAATATTATAGACAAAATAGAGTAATTGTAAAAGAACTATTAGAAAACCACTTAAGAGTCACAGGTAAATGACAGATGATCGAAAATCCACATTAAACATATTAATACAAGACAAGTAGTGTATGTAAGAGTTGACTTGTGAATTGAAAATTCAAGCTACGTTCTTTTCCAGTAAACCCACATTAAATAGAACTCGTAAAGCTAATGGGTAGAAATAACCTGTGCAAAATGGATATAATGCCAGAGACTTAATTGAAAATTTGAGCTACATTACTTGCAACTAAATATTATAGACAAATAGAGAAATTGTAAAAGAGCTATTAGAATAATACTTAATAGCCACTAAACTATTTTTATCTCCAAAATTTTTATGCTTTCATAGTAACCCTCTGCATATATATATGTAATTACTCCTATATTAATGTGCAATTGCTCCTATGTTAATGGCTATAATGCCAAAGATGCATAGAGATAACTAGAAACAATAAATAAAGGGGAAAAAAATACCAACCCTGACCATATTTTTTGACGAAAGAAAGAATATTATATTACAATGTAATCCCATGTATAAATTCATCTACTTTATTTATTTCATTCTAATAATCTTAATGAATGTATACATATCTAATCTCAATCTTAGAGGTGATATAACTCAACCACAAGGTAGTGTGAAGATCAATCGCTCATAAAACGTGTAGTTGGCTAGATGCATGGTTGAATCTCCCAAATCAAATGTGGTGTTGAAGTATCTTTTTTGGATGCACACCATAAGCACTATTAGATCCTATGTATCTTTCTATGCTTTCCTTTGCTAGTATAAATTATAGAAATATTCCAAAAGCCATAAGCACTAAACTAGGTATAAAATTGTTAAGCATGGTAAATTTTAAAGACCAATTGACTATATTGTGATGATAAAAGTCAGTGACAAAGAATAAATTATTAAATGTACTTTGTAGAATGTAAGTCGGTGACAAAGAATGAATTATCGAATGTACTTTGTAGAATGTTTTAAAATACTTTAAGATTGACAATGCCTTACAAAAAGGGTTGTGATTGTCTTTAATTTTTACGTGCACTAAGTCACGAGATTTTAGTAACGTCAATAAATCATTTGGAAGTAGCTATCAACCGCCTGTTTATAAAAATCTAGGAAGAGTATACGCAATTGCTATCTATTTTATACCATTTATAGACAAGACTTTGTAGCGATCATTTCATTAAAGAATTTAGTTAAATGTTGTTTTACGTGTCGGCATGTCACGAGTACTTTCGTTTGATATGGAGTATTCGAACAATCCAAAAAAATCACCTTTTTAACATCCCATAAAAAGATTGATGAAACCTGATTAATACTTTGGTCGTAGATTCGGGGTATTAAATTTTTGTTTACGTGTCGCTTGGGCCCATTGCAAGCCTGCCCCATTTGGTCAAGATCGACAAATAAAGATATTTTTACTCGCACACTCAGTAACTTTCATCGTACAGAAAAGTGGGCATAGATGAAACTTCCCAGTTCCTATAAGAAGCTTATCTCTTCCTACATTCTCCACACTGCAAATCAACAATGAAGACCACTAGTCTTTTATCATGTATTACTGCTTTGATCATCATTCTATGTTTTACAGCTTCCAACGGGCAACTCAGTGAAGCATTCTATGCCGAGTCATGTCCCCTTTTATTGACTAAAGTTAAGACTGCTGTTGCTGCAGCTGTGGCAAAGGAGATAAGAATGGCTGCATCGTTGCTCCGCCTTCACTTTAGTGATTGTTTTGTAAACGTAAGAATTTAATCTCCATATTGTTAGAATTTCAGTTCTATTTTGTTTTTTTAATAGATCTGTAAGTAACTTGAATTTTCTTCTTTAAAGGGATGTGATGGATCTATACTATTGGATGATACCTCGACATTCACTGGAGAAAAGAATGCTTTTGAAAATTTCAATTCTCTGAGAGGGTTCGATGTGATAGACACCATCAAGACTGAGGTGGAGGCTGTTTGCAGTGGGGTTGTGTCTTGTGCTGATATTCTAGCCATTGTTGCTCGTGATTCAAGTGTACTTGTAAACACTCTTTCCTTCCTCGCCTTCTCTACCATTATCTTTTCCTTTACTAGACAAACTATAAGTCTTTTTTCTGGATTTCACTGTGTATAGCTTATTTGCATCAACGTTACGGATCACACTCTATGATCTATCATCAGGATTTCACATTTTTCTCCTACAACACTTTTTTCATCCTGATAATGAATCATGGAGTGTGTTCTAAGTCTTTTTTCTGGATTTCACTGTGTATAGCTTATTTGCATCAACGTTACGGATCACACTCTATGATCTATCATCAGGATTTCACATTTTTCTCCTACAACACTTTTTTCATCCTGATAATGAATCATGGAGTGTGTTCCAAAACATTGATGCAAATAAGCTACACAGTGAAATCCTAAAAAAACACTCAACTGTGAAAATCTAATGTCTCTAATAGACAAACTATTTCTGCTTTTTACACATAGCCTTTTAACTTATTGTGCAGAATATAAAGGGCTTATAAAATTGTTATTTACAATTTTGTTTTAAGGACCTTGGCCAATCTTATTTGTGGGCTATCTCTGTGCTTGTGATTGCTAGACGGGAGGGCCAACATGGCCTGTACAGTTAGGAAGAAGAGACTCAACTGATGCAAGCTTAAGTGATGCCAACACCTATCTACCTTCTCCCTCTTCAGATTTAGCTACACTTATCTCTGCATTTGAAGCTCAAGGCCTTTCTGCTAAGGATATGATTGCTCTTTCAGGTATTCGCAAGTTCTGAATTCAGATTTTAGTTGAAAATGTTCATGACAGAGCTAATAAGCAAGCACTTTCATGTATTTCAGGTGCTCATACGCTTGGTCGAGCAAGATGCACCAACTTCAGATCTCGCGTCTTCAATGACACTAACATCGATACCCCATTTGCCACCCTTCTTCGGTTAAACTGTCCAAGCAATGGTGGCGATGACAATCTTGCACCTCTAGACCAGGTCACTCCCGTTGTCTTTGACAATAATTATTACCTAAATCTGATAAACAATAAAGGACTCCTTCATTCTGATCAAGCACTTTATAGTGGTGGTTCTTCGGATGCTACGGTTACTACTTACGTTGGCAATCCAACTGCCTTCTTTAATGATTTTGCAACAGCCATGGTGAATATGGGGAATATCTGCCCTCTCACTGGTACCTGTGGAGAAGTTAGAACAAACTGTAGGATAACTAACTGAAATGTCCAAAATGTATGCAGTAAAACCATCGCAAGATATTGTATGGATGGTTTGAAAGGTTGCTAATGTTTCCTCTCTTATAATTTCTATTTCGTCTTATTAATAATGTTTGGCAAAATAGACGCCAAAACAATGTAAATGTTTTTAAGGAAATAAATCAGCGTGAGAATTTGGAAAGCCCACAGTCTTCTGTTTCAAACATTGAAGTAATTCGCTATTGGAGATTGTCAGAATATTTAAATTGTGGAGGTTTCAATGTTCTAATAATTTTGATCTCATGAATACCTTTCAATTTTTATTTTACAGCTTTTATAATGTCACGTAATAACTTTTTTATACAAGATATTTATTTATTTAAAAAATATATTTTATTAAAAATCAATTATTTACAAATTTTGTGAATTTAAAAAAAAAAATCTTAAATTTAACAATTTAATATTCAAATAGATAATTATTTATAAAAAACTATAAAAAAAATTAATTTTAATTTTAAGATATAAATTAAAAATAATAATAAAATGCTCAAATTATTATCTTGTGTATCTCTTGTATTTCTTTGTATATAACATTGTTAGTATGTCATTTTGATCTCTTAGATTTTCTATTATTAACTCTTAGGCATTATAGATCTTGGGTAGCCAATTTTTACATCAAATGCAATTTAAATATTTCTTGTTCATTCATATTACCTTGAGGACTATATCAAAAATTAATCAATTGATCACGTAGTGTTCTAGGGACAACTAAATAGGAAAAAAAATTGTTTATATGTTCAATAATCTTTAGTAATTTACTCATCGATATTTACACTTTTATTTGATTTAATCCATATTCCATGTCTATGGGTTTGTAGTTAGGAAAACGGTTTAACCTAGAAATTATGATAGTATGTGCGTTTGTTACATTTTGTTTCACTTGATTTCCTTTTGACTTCACAAGGGCTTCATCTCTTTTATATTTTCCTTCTTTCCATTGAACCTATTTATTGAATTTATTTGAGCTTGCAACTTTATTCTTGTAATATTACCATGAGTTACAAGCATCTATTCCTTTTTAATTTTAGGTTCAAACCTTTTCTATAATATGGGATTTTTAGTTGTCTAGCCCTTCTCTTTTCTTGGGTTCCTACTATTGGATATTTTGTCTTAAATTCTATGCTAATTTTTTTCTTTCATTTCTCCAAATTAGGGCTACAACATTAACCTTAACATCAATACCAAAACTATTCTTGATGACAATAATTGAAGGCTTGAATCTCTTGTATACTTACCACATGAGATCCTTTAGGTGGGGAAAATTATGATTTTAAACTTCATTTTAATTTGATTCATTGATGTAATCATAATCACATGGATCTTTAGCAACAAAATAAGTATCATATTCACAATTATAAATATCCTCATGTCATTTAGGTTCATATTATTCATCCTTTTACAATATTACAATGTTAACTACATATTTAGTAGGGTCATGTAGCATATAACAAGAATACAACTAAGATATTTATTCTTGCATATTTAGTACATCCCTCCTTAGTGGATTAGTCTAGTTTTATTATCATGTGATCTATAATTTTGATGTCTCGGTGTTGGATTTTTCTAATTTGGATTAGGATCCTTTAAATAATAATTTTTATAGGGCATATTAGATAGGCATGGTTTCTCATTACTATGTTATCCAACAATATGAGGTGGTAATATCCTTTTAATTCTTTGTCACTTTGTATGACTTCAATACACCCATAATATTGTCTAATTTACCATTAGTGGATAATTTATTGTTTGAATTACGCTTATTAGGTGGATTATATTTCATATATTCCCTCTTAACATGTTTTATTGATGTACTCATATTCCCTTCAATATTATTGGTATGTTTCTATATCAAGAGTAGGCATTGTGGATGTTATCCCTTTCATATTCAATATTAAAATTATTATTGTACATAAATTATTTAAGATAAAGTCACCACTCTTCACACTATAAGGTATTTTTACTTGAGTCCTCATTGTTCGGATTTTTCAACAAGATAGAGAAATTAAATTTACCAATTACAAATTACAAATCAAAGAATAATAAAAACATATTCATAGGGAATTTTTTAACGTGGTTCACCCAAAGTGGATTACATCAATAAACAATTATTCAATATATCTTAATTTCCAAAAAAATAGAGTACAATATTTCATTAAACCCATAGCAATATTCCAATTGTGTGTAACTCAAAATGCCTACAGTCTATCTACACAGCACGTGTTGTTGCATGCTCATACATAAACTGTGATCCACTACCCACGTGCTATTGTTGTGTTTTCTTTCTATGCATGATTTTTTAACTTCAATTCAACATGTTGTTGCATGCTATTCACATTCATGTTGTGACTATTCACCTTTGATCCATAACAAAAAACTATTCATTTCAGGTAGTTACAAAACTAATTTCTAATAAAAAACTATAACAAATTTCTTTATTAAAAATATAATGAATTTTTTCATTGGGTCATTTCCCTAGTAGCCCCACTGTAGTATTTTCCCTTTGGACCCTATTGGGAAGATAGGCCTTGTAGACCCTATAGGAGGGGCTTTTCCTCCTTGCACTCCCCCATTAATTAATTTGGGGGAAAAATGTGGTTGCTAAAGTGGCCAAAATATTAACACTAAATCATGATTAGGCTCCACAAACCAAAACTCACTAGATGTTTGAGAATGCCTCAAATATTAGATAATACCTTGAATACAAAAAAATAATTTAACAAGTTCCCAAGAATGATACCATTGATTGGTACTCGAAACTACATTCCCTACAAACCTAAGGACTAGACCTCAAAATCTAGACACAGGAGTAAAGTTAATTTAAGATGGTGACATAATCCTATGATCATAATGCAAGTAGCTGTCAACCAATTTTTAAGAAAGGATGACTCTTATTAATTAAGACTTTGTGAGATGTAGGAGGGTGTTACTATAGGTTTAAAAATGGACAATTAAAGATAAATTTTGAACATAATGCATAGAGTAAAGGAATCTCAAAGTGATTGGACAAAGTTGATAAAAGGGTTTGATGTTGAGTTAGTTTCCTTGTCACATAAGGTGAAAATAATTCCCACACCTCCCAATGAGGAACTTAATGGGGTCCTTTCTATATTTTTAGAATATTCCAAGAAGGAAAAAGATGCAAGACGAGTTGTATTGGAGGAGGATCTATCTTGAAATTAGTGTAAATCCTCCTTTAATATAATTTATAAATCCCATTCCTAGATAGTTCAACTAGGGTCTTGTACTAAGGAATTTTATTTGAAATTTTGTATTAAATATAAAATGGGCCACCCCAAATGTAAACCACCCTATTTTAACTGGCCTAATTGGGATGAATCTAGGCCTTTAGTTGGATATAGATCTTAGCCTTTCATTTTGTATTTGAAAATCTATAAAAGATTGTGCCTTTCCATTGTAAAGAGAAAGAACTTGTAATTGTTTCCAAAATACCACCAAAATTAATACAAAACTTCATCTTTATGAATTATTTTGTGTTCAATTTTAAATGTTAGCATGGTTGCATGTATCTACTCAAGATTCATGTTTTAAAATCAGTTTAGTTTATCTAAATATTTTTTGGAGTTGATATTGATGGATTTCCAGGTTCATACCATTTGAATCTTGTTGATTGTAAGTTTTAGTGTATTGTTAGTTTGGACCATTTTATGTTTAAATTCAATTATAAGTTGTTTATTAAATTGTATTGACTTGATGGGTTTAATGAATGATTTTGTAATCTAAAAATATTAAGATTTTCATTGAAGATTGCATCTATTTTTATATAGTTGTGTTAAGATGGTGAAGATAGATTAGGTTTTATGGAACCTACCTATTGATTTCAATTTATTTTTAGTCTTAGATTAAATCATTTTTTCTAAAACCTACTCATTTTGAATTTTATTTGAAGTTAAATAGAAAGCACAACAAAAATAAAAGTTGGAAAACAGAATCAAAGATTTTAGATCTCAAGGAAATCAAAAATTGTTGAAAAAAGAACTACAAAAATCTAAATCTCAATGCAGAAAAGAAGTTTTTAGTTTTCATAAAAGCGTAAGTCCCCTTGTGATTACCAACAATATCACATTCATTTCACCAATTTATCCAAGTCACAGTCAAGACCTAACAACCAAATCATTGTATTTAGATTATTTGAGTGTTCAAATAAACTTTCCTTTCAAGAGAGAATAGGATACCTAGTGTGTTTTATTTTTTGTTGGTGAGTGCAAAAACACCCATCAATAACTTTAGTTTGCAAAGTAAAATGAATAATGCATAATAGTTCATGATACATAGAAAAATCCACATGGTATTTACAACATGTATCATGAATTTTAAGAGGTACACAATAAAATGTCTTACAAGATTTAAATTTCTTTTGTGAAATTTTTAAATTTGGATATGTTTCACAAAATAGTTTGTACAATGTTGTTTGGCTATGTTCTAAGAAATGTTTAGGATGTGGTTTGTTGTTTTGATCACCAATTATTAATTTTGAAACATATTTTACATTGGGTGATACTTTAGAGTTAGAGTGCCAAAAATGTTGAATTTCATCCTTTGTGATATTAGTTAGCTTCTTATTGACTTGTGAAGACTACTACTAAAATTCCAAGTATCATTTTAAAGAGGACTATTTATTCTTGATCTTATTGCTAGTGCTTTTGACAATGTTTTACAATATAGGCTTAATTTAACACATGTTTTCCTAAATAATTGAGACTTTATTAACTGATTTCTTACTTCTTACTAAAGAGGTTGCTATTACTCTATGAGCACTCCCTTATCTTTTTCCTTACTAGTATTTCCAATAGAATTTAGTGCATTAAAAATATTTTTAACAATAATGTTATTTTGTTTGAACTTTTTATTTTCATAAATATTTAGTTTCTTTAGTAATGGACTCATTTTTTATGACTTTAGAAATTGCACAAAAATTTGACATTGTTCGATTAATGTCTTATTGGAAAAGTATTAATTGAAGATTTGGGTAGCCCACAACTGAACAGTTTGTGATGACCTTTTTCATTTAGGTTTTTCTATTATGTTCTCATCTATTTCAACAGATCATCTTTGGGATCTTGAATTTTTTGCAATTTTATTGGACTCTTTATAAAAATATGGATTTAGGAATTTTCTTCTTCACAAAGTTCCTCTCTTCTTATGTAATTTGGAGATTCATTGACTTTCATTGTTTCGTGTGTGTTATTGATTCCATCAATGCCATGAACAAGTGGATTATGGAGTGTAGTTTCAATGACATGGGGTTCATATCCACA
>VDFB02166187.1:0-16258 GCA_007258455.2 Sequoia sempervirens | reverse complement strand
CTTCAAACTGGCCTAAAAATCCAAAACCCTAATTCTCAGACTTAGCCAAAATTTCAAGTTTAAGCTCAAAGACGGGCACATCCCCGGAAAGACAAGCATCAAAGAGAGACACAGCGGGAAAAACCAACCAAAATCAAAGCCAAAAGACCCAAACAACGCAAAAATTAGGGGCTCCCCATTTTGAATGGGGTGATGTGTGAAAAGGTCACAACAATAAGCAGGCTGTACTTTTGGGGGAAATCATTATTAAGTATTGACATTTGTTTCTGTGAGTTGGACAATGACTTTTGTGGGAAATAATTCAAGTTTTCAGGCTGCACCGGTAAGAAAGTGAGTCACTGTACCTTTCATCAGCTATTGTAGGTTGTTCTACTTTCCAATTAGGCTATACACTTTGCAAATCAGCTTAGACTTGGAGTAGAATTTTAGTTTTTGAGTTATTTGTCATCATTTGATCCTTTCGTAGGCTTGCTGTTTGAATTGAATTTGATGGTATGGTATTTTGGTGTTCTGATTCTTGTAATATTATGGAAATTAATCATTTTTTATTTGCTGCTGCTGGCTATTGTTATGATATTGCAGGAAAATATCATCTTTAATCTTTTACAATATTGTAACAATTGGACAGTTCACCACTAGTTGCTTATTTAAATTGTTGAAGATTTTGAATGGATCACCACCGGATGCCTACTTTAATTTTAAGAATATCCTGGTTGGTTTATTTGTTAGTTCCCCTTTATTTTTAGTACATTATTCACCAATTTGGTGTGTATTGGAATCAGGTGATATAGTTTACCATTTTGGCATTAACACATTTTCACTTGTTATCAGTTAGTTTGGCTTAATTGGAATTCACATATCACTATTTGTTATTTTGGCATTAATTGATCTATGAATTTGAACTTAATGTAATTTGGTCGGCTAGCCACCAATTTCTTACTAGTTATTACTTATTTTCCAATGCCCTCATTGCAAGGTTGCTAGGAGACTTATACTAGTACTGGTATGGGAGATTGGTATTGGTATCGGTACAACATTTTTTGAAAATAGGAGACGGGGTATTTGGAGACATTTTATTTAATATAAATAAAAAATAAAATATTTATAAATTAATAATTTATAGAAAATATCTTGACATTGAACTTTCAAAACAAGAGCAGTAGTAAAGTTTAACAATGTAACATTAACTTTAAAGTTTAAATACATGAATGTAGAAGACTAAAGCCCTCCAAAATTGTGACCTTTTGCTTAAGTTTTCACGCTATAAAGTTTTTATGCTTTAAGCTTCACTAGAGACGCCAAATTTTCTGTCGGGAGACGCTAGGAGACTTGGGAGATGGCAGGTCAAGTTTCCGAGCTGTTGGAGGCATTTCCTAGGACATCTCTGGTACTAGAGACACGTACCAGTAACCGAGACACGCCTCAAGGGGCAAGAAACGCGTCTCCCGACAACACTGCCTTATTGTAGTCTTCATATGCTCTCATTTTGTCTACATTGGAAATTTAGTGATAAGAAAGAGTTAGGATTTGAGTGATAGTAAATAGTTTTAGTGGATTTGAGCTATTCATCCTACTAAGGACTTTATAGAAGTATGGTCGTTGACCATTTTTAAGTTGATGTAAAAAATTTTGTTGACTTAATATCGCCTATATGTGAGGTGATCAAATTTGTAGATTCAAACAATGGTGTAGGAGCACCTACACCTTGTTAACAAAATTTGAATACTTGAAGGCTTGTTAGGTGGTTACTAGGTGAATCTAGGGGTGTGTTTAGTTTACTTATGTTAAATAAGGTCTAAAAGACCATTCTTTATGTAATTGGGTGGATTTTGAGTCATTTAGGGTGGTATATCAAAAGTGCAAAATGTTGTTAAACAAAAGTTGTCAAACTGCAGTTTTAGGGAATATGAAGGGATTAGTATTTTAAAAGACAGTTAGGAAGTTTTGTTGGTTATGTTTTGGAGGGAACAAGTTTATGTAGCCTCTTGAAGGCTCTAACAATGTTGTTGAAAAAAATATTGAAGGATTCCAAATCAATAAACAACGTTTTTCTACTGCAAAACTCTGATTTTTGTGCTTTGTTGCTTCTGTACGAACCCGTATAGGGTTACAATCGTCTGAATTTCTTAGGATTCTGTTGTGGCATGAATTAGCTTTCTTTTAAATCCATTTTGAGAGTCTAACTTCAAATGTTGTGGGAGATTTATTTACTTTTCTGGAACTGCCTATGACAGACCAGTGAAGGCACTGTTTGAAGATTAGATGATGTAATTAGCCATTCCATCTACTGTCCCAGTTTGTGTCTCGATGGAATGGCATGATCTAATGGTAGAGTAGGTATTTCTGTGTTTTAGAGTGGAAGTGAAGCGAATTGTAAGTTGTGGAATGTTACCCTAGGGTATAATTTTGTGTTTTCCATGTGAAATGAGGGTATTAATTTGGGGTTTTGTCATAATATTGGTGAATCTGTCAATGGGATGGTTTTGTGACCATGTGCAGAGTATTTGAAGAATGTTGGATGCTTTGATTGAGTTTGGAAAGCCCGGGTATTGTGAGATTGAATAAACCCTAGAGTTTTGTAAGGAGAATGAGGGTTTTATGGTACAATGTCCTAGAGGACTTGGATCAGTGTTTTGGCCAGTGAATTTGGAGTTTTGTATCATGATTTGTGACTATCAAAAGAGTTTGAGTGGTTATCTGATGTTTAGAAGACACTTCCTTTGAGAAAAAGGGCTAATTTAGTAGCCTAAAACAGGGGTATTGTGTTGGTTCTCTATGTTGTTACAAAGAAGTCCCTAGAAACCTTTTGGGGAAGTTGAGTTGGATTTGTGGGAAGACTTAACTGAGGTTTGTCAGGCCTTGGTACGGCCTTCTCTAAAAGATAACTCCAAGTGTTGTGGGTTGAGGGCTAGTAGCCTATTGGTGAGGGTTGGAGTCAAATTGAGTGTTTTGAGTTCAAGGGCAGTTTTCCTTGTTTGATTTAGGTTATTTTGTGTTGGAGAGTGAGTATCAACCACCTTGCTCGCATTAGGTAGTATTAGAGCTTAGGGACAAGGTCTCTTGTTGGTGATTTGTTTGATTTTTGCAGGTTTGAAGAAAGTTGATTTGGAAGGTGAAAAGACAAATTGGTGAAGATGCCTCTAAAGGGTGTTGGTGCTGCTAGAGAGTTGTAGGATCTGAAAGAGAAGCATGCTAAGCTTCTGGAGTCACATAATGCAGTGTTGGCAAGGCTTGCTGCCTTGGAGACAAAGAAAATGAGAGATGAGAATGAAGAAATTTAAACAGAGGAAGATGAAGAAGAATATGAGGATGTTGATGAAGGACTAGACCCTAAAGATCAGAGGATGGTGAAGATGCTCAAAGCAGTTAAAGGTGATTCTCATAAGGTAAAAGTTGATCTTCTTGTGTATGGTGGTAATTTAAATGAAGAAGAATTGCTTGATTGGATTGTTGCTATGGATAATTACTTTGAAAGTGAAGACATTTCAGATGAGCAGATGGTGAAGGTGGCAAAAACAAAACTCAAAGGTCATGCTCTTTTATGGTGGGACTATGAACAAGCAGAGAGGAGAAAACAAGGCAAATCAAGGATTACTTCTTGGGACAAGTTGGTGCAAAAACTGAAAGGTAAATTTCTTCCAAAAGATTATGAAGTTCAGTTGTATAAAAAGTTGCAAGGATTGAAACAAAAGGATCTAGATGTTAAGGACTACATTGATGGATTTTACAAATTAAGCATAAGGTCAAGAAGGGATGAGGATGAGGCTGAAAAAGTGGCTAGATATCTAGGTGGTTTGAGATTTAATATACAAGATGAACTTGTTGTTGCTAACCCAAAGTCTGTTGAGTAATGTTTTCAATTAGCAATCAGGGTGGAGGAAAAGCTTAAAAGGAGACAAGAGAAATCAGTCAAAGGAAGAGGTGCTACTAGTGCAAGAGGGAGAGGAACAATCCCTACACCAAAGCAGCCATTGGAAGAAGAAGAAGGAGCAAATAAAGGTGTAAGGAGCAAAGTGTTGATACTAGAGGAGGTTTTAGAGGTAGAGGTAGATTTAGTGGTGGAAGAGATTCTAATGTCTTTGTAGGGATATGTTATCATTGCAATGAATATGGTCATCTTGCATGGAAGTGTCCTGAAAGGGTTGGTAGTTCATCAAGTGGTGAAAATAGGATTGATAGGAGAGCACAAATCATTCAAGAAGAGGAGTGTGAAAGCAATCATTCTACAAGTTTGAGAGCTACTCCTGAAATAGGGGAAATGCTGATGATGAGGAAGACAGTATTGAAGGCAGCAAAAGAGGTAGAACCATTGCAAAGGAAGAGCCTCTTCAAAACTACATGTAAGTGCAAGAATAAGGTATGCAAGATTGTAATTGATTCTGATTCAACAGAAAACATGGTGTCTAGTGAGATGGTAAACAAATTGAATCTGCAAAAAGTACCTCATGAGTTGCCATATAAGGTGTCATGGTTGACTGATGGTCAGTCTTTGTTGGTTAATGAAAAAGCTGTGGTAGATTTCCAGATTGGAGGCTATAAAGATAGTGTAATTTGTGATATTCTTCCCATGGATTGTTGTCACCTACTCCTAGGTAGACCTTGGCAATATGATAGGCGAGCCTTGTATGATGGAAGAGAGAACACATACACAATAGTGAAGGATGGTTGTAGGTTTGTTTTGACTCCTTTGGTGGAAGATGAGAAAGGTAAAGCAAAAGTGATTATGTGTGGGAAAAAGGAACCTATGAATGTTGTGGAAGAAGACAAAGGAATGGATACTTCAGACAGTTTAAGGTTTGAGAATACTGAGAAAGCAGGTAGGAAGGTTGATTTAGGTCTGTTGACAGTAAATTTGAATAAGAATGTTATGGTAGGATCCATTGTGTGTCCTTTGGTTGAGAGTAAGGGTGGAAAGCAAGTAAAATTTGTAGGCACAATAAGGTATAAGTCTGACAGTACAATGGTTGATAAGTCTGCTAGTACAAAGGTCCAAAGGGTTGACAAAACAATAAGGCTAATGACAAGGATGCAGGGATAGAAATGACAAGTGAGTAAGGGCAGTTGCAAGTATGGAGATGAGGTAAGGGTAAAGTCAGTTCAAGAAGACTTTGACAAAAGTTTGTTTGTGGATGGGAAGGAAGAGATACAAACCAGGTTAGAACAAAGGACTGGTAAAAGGTAGATAGCAGGACTGATTACAAAGATAAGAGCACATTTAAGTGCAAACAATGTCAAGAATGATGAAGAAGCAGGGCAGATCATGAAGACTCAGTGGAAGGTGTTTTCAGATCAAAGAGCATATGGAGCAAAGATGGAGCATGGAAGAATAGAGATGAGGCACAACTCTTGTGGCAAGAGTTCTTTTTCTGTGGGGGTGTATGGTGCAGGAGCACCTACACCTTGTTAACAAAATTTGAATACTTGAGGCTTGTTAGGTGATCAGTAGGTGAATCTAGGGGTGTGTTTAGTTTACTTATGTTAAATAAGTTCTAAAAGACCATTCTTTATGTAATTGGGTGGATTTTGAGTCATTTAGGGTGGTATATCAAAAGTTGCACAAAAATGCAAAATTTTGTTAAACAAAAGTTGTCAAACTACAGTTTTAGGGAATATGAAGGGATTAGTATTTTAAAAGACAGTTAGGAAGTTTTGTTGGTTATGTTTTGGAGGGAACAATTTTATATAGCATCTTGAAGGCTCAAACAATGTTGTTGAAAATAAATATTGAAGGATTCCAAATCAATAAACAACATTTTTCTACTGCAAATCTCTGATTTCTGTGCTTTGTTGCTTCTGTACAAACCCATACAGGGTTACAATCATCTGAATTTCTTAGGATTCTGTTGTGGCATGAATTAGCTTTCTTTTAAATCCATTTTGAGAGTCTAACTTCAAATTTTGTGGGAGATTTCTTTACTTTTCTGGAACTGCCTGTGACAGACCAGTGAAGGCACTGTTTGAAGATTAGATGATGTAATTAGCCATTCCATCTACTGTCCCAGTTTGTGTCTCGATGGAATGGCATGATCTGATGGTAGAGTAGGTATTTCTGTGTTTTAGAGTGGAAGTGAAGCGAATTGTAAGTTGTGGAATGTCACCCTAGGGTACAATTCTGTGTTTTCCATGTGAAATGAGGGTATTAATGTGGGGTTTTGTTATAATATTGGTGAATCTGTCAATGGGATGGTTTTGTGACCATGTGCAAAGTATTTGAAGAATGTTGAATAAAAATGCTCTCACAAGTATCCAACTCTTCATCTTGTGAGAGGGATTGGAGTACTTATGGTTTCATTCGTTCACTGAAGATAAACCAATTAGGGTTCAAGAAAGCAAAGAACCTATCTTACATTCATAGCTCACTTAGCCTTCTCTTTTGTGTACACCTTGGGTTTGTTGTCACATGAAGTCGCACCTTGCTGAACATAGGCTCAACATTCCAATGTGGAACTAACCTCAAGGTGTGGGACCCTGCAGTTGAGGTTAGATCCCTAGAGAAGGTTGGTTTCCTCTCCCAAACTAGTGCAAATATGTTGGTCAAACCTAGCATATGAAATCGTATCACTAACTTTATTCTACCAACTCACAGAGGAAAAGGAAGAGAAAAAAATTGCATAAAAAGGGGAAGGGGAGGTGATACACCTAAATTAGAGTTGTTTCTTCCTGCTTAGACCAACACCATGCATTAATGGAAACCGTTAGAAGGATGTACATAGTTCTCTATTCTATCAATTCTTAGAGGTACATATGGAGGTTAGGGTTTGACAAGATACTGGAAGGAAAGGAAAGATTCACAATCAACACTTGCAAACAAAGTTAACACAACATATAGACATAGAAAATGACAAAAATACATTTAGACATGAAAGAGATCTACACAACATATCCAAAGGAGAGAAGAGGTGAAACGACAAATTTCATTAATACAAAGGCATGAGCATGTTTACAATTGTAGATTGCATAGAACTACGATGTTTGCTAGAGAAATTGGGAAGAAACCTTACAAAAGAGCCCAAATTGGGCCTTTATTTTGAAGAGAAACTTCAAAAAACATGCCAAGGTGTGGAGGACAAGGGGGAAATCCTAGCCACCAACAAAAACAAACCACACAAAGACATTTGTCCACCAAATCAAAATTGAGAGACCAAGGAAGTCTGTAGAACATTCTCTAAGCACTAACCATACCTTCACATTGATGATTTTTGAGCATGAGTGCAGAAGGATGAAGATTTCCTACAAAATCAACGATTTGGGGATGAGACTTTGACAGAAGGGACACCTATAGACAATAAATAAAGTATGGCACCTCAATCTTCCTTGGATCCACATTCAAATGCGTTAAATGCCATTTTGTAGCCCTAGAAGCTAAGATTAGACGCTTGAGAGGAGTTGTTGAGCATTAGTGGTGTTTATGAGCTGAAAACATGGTTCAACAAATATTGTCGGAGTTTCAGGGTTGAACCGACCATTAAACTAATGAATAAAACATTAAATCATTTGTAACCTCGAAAGATAGCTTCTGTTGGACATTAGGGTTAGCACTTGTTGAAAGAGAGAAAAATGGACGCCAAAGTCTAAAAGCTTGGTGAAGAAATTTGGAAGAATGCAGGATGAAAGAGAGAAATCGGGGTTTGAAGATCAGGAGTGACACTTAACACATGTCAAAAATGAAAGAGCATAAAGAGAAGACCCAAAGGCTAAAATTTGATGAAAAGGACTTGGGTGATTGCGAAAGAGGAAGACTTTGAGGATTGGGAGTTGAGAGGAATGTATATTGGAGTGGGTTGAAAAGAGGTAAGGGAACAAGGAGAAGACTGAAGCCTGAAAGCTCGAAAGAAGTATACTTAAGTGATTTTATAATGTGTTATTTATCGGGTGTCGAGAGTTGGGAATGTTGCCTACAACACACTTTCATGAACATGAAGGTATGGATAACACCAACAACCCAAAGGCCCGAAAGACCAACAAATTAACACTTAGGTATTTCCTCAAGGACTCGGACTTAGGGGGTCAGGGAAACCTTAGATTTGCAAACAAAAAAATGGATCAATGAAAGCCTAAAAGCTCAATAAGTTCAACACTTAGCCATTTTGAATTTTTTGCAACTTGGATTTGATTAAGACATGAATGAAGAGGGTTAATGCAAGGTTTAGAGGAGTAATATCATGCAAGATGGCCTAGGTAAGATCTCTCAAATTGGTTATTGTTGATGGGCTGTGAAGGGGGGTATGAAATGTCAACAAGTACAAGGAGGGTCCATCAACAAAATGTGACCAAATTCTACCTAATGGAGAAGCTGCACTCATTGAGATGAAGTGGTTGATGCAAATGGCCTTGATGATTTACCTCGAGTTCTATTAGAACCTAAGATTGAAAGTGATGAGTGTCTAGAGTGTTGGAGTGCAGTTAACACTGAGAGGGGGGAGGGGGGGGGGGTGAATCAGTGTTAACGAAAAAATTAAATTTTTTACTTTTTTTTTAAACAATGATTAGATCATGAATGCACTTATGCTGAAAATATGAAATGAACAAATAATGAACAAACACATTTAAAAGATTGACACAGAGTTTTTCTTGAGTGGAAACCCTCTCGGGGAATAAAACCACTCATACTTGGCCTCATTGGTCTCATTTGAAAATAAAAAATCTTTGTACAAAGCCTCACTGATTGATTTGTCTCACTGACAATGGTGCTATCTCATTGATAGTCTTATAATGCTGCTATCTCACTGATAGTCTTGTGAAAATGTAGAAATATGAAGCAATTTAAATACAGAGTTGATCTTTGTTTCACTAATCACATACTTTGTTTTGTCATGATTTCAGAATCAGAGTTACAATGTTCCAGATTACAAACCAATATATATATATATATATATATATAGTCTTTTCTGAAAGATATAATCTGTGTTTATCAAAACCTCGCATCATCATCAAAATGAGCACAATAAGGCATGTTATATGTTCTCTGTTTTTCAAAAACAGAATTAGGTAAATGCCTTTTGAAGAAATTGTATCAACAACTTCCATGAGAAACCGAATCTGAAACTTCCCTTTCCAGTTGCAAAAACACATTTTTTAATACAAGTCTTCAACTATAATCCATCAGTAAACAATCTTGTCAAGAAAACATTAAGAGCAACCAGTATATAACTGTCACATAATCTGTAGAGCCGACAAACCATAATAATCTCACAAACAATGACAAAGTTTTCTAATCAAAAGAAAAACATTTGATATTTTACAAGACAAAAACCCCTATTCTTAACGACAGACCTGAAGTGGGGTTTTTAACAAAAGAAACATTTTTGCATTTAAAAAAAAACAAATCCTTAATTCTCAACAACAGGCCCAACCAAGATTTGTATTTGACTCTTCTTAATAACCAAAACAAAACATGTATTTACAGAAGATAATCATGAATGAGTTCCTTCTAACTTGACATAAAGATGTACTCGGGTCATTGAAACAGAATGTTAACCACACAGACCTATTACTAAGATTTGCATGGGTTACTATTAACAACTAACTTAACCCAGAAAACAAACGAGCCCAAATAAACTCAAAGATCCCGATTCAACTAAACAGCATTAAGAACAAGATAGATCAACACTCGGGTTATTATAGACGCAAAGAAGCAAAATAAAGAATACACCTGATATCAGCACAACTAGAACATCTCCACTGTTGCTCTTTACTATTATTCCTTGTTCCAACGACGACCAGCATCCAAAAATTGTAACAAATTTTCCTTACCAACGGCGCCATGATTAGGGTAATGAACCCTAATGGTTATAATGAAACAAACATCGGTATCCATTCAAGTCTTCAAAGACTCTTTCAAACCCAACATAATGATTTTCAAATCTTAGCATTTTGATGGGAAATAATTCCCAATAAAGTCGAACAAAACTAATGATCACCGACAACCCTTTTCAATCTTTTCAAAAATAAGTCTTTGAATAAAACAATTTGCCACTCTTTTTGTTTTAAGGATTTCTCCATGATGATGATGCTTTGTATATAATGTGTCAATAAGCCCCCTCGTTGAAAAAATGCTTTTCAATCCACATCAATTTCAAAAACAATTTGGAGAACAATTTTACTTTATGAAAAAAAAAATGTAGCAATGCCCCCTTTTAGAATATAGCCTTTATCACTACACTTTACCAAGGATGTCAACAGATACAGAAATGTAGTTTACAATACCAAACTGATCATAGACCAAACTGGCTATATCACCATGGAATTATACCAAATGCAGATGAAAGATTCAGTAAGGATATATAAACTCATGCAAAACTGAAGGAGATCACAATGTGCATAACCTGTAACTTCAACCTTAGTGTATTGACATTAATGCCAAACGATACCGAGGGACAACATAGAGAGCATCATAGTTGAGGGCTTGGAAATTGACAACATAGCTATTGTAGGAGTGGAACTTCATCCATTGAATGACATAATATGATGACTTAGAATTCTGATTTTTGTTTTTTATATGCATATCAACATTTTGATATGTGGTATACTTTTGAGTCAAGAGTCTTTGAAAGTTGACACTATATTTAATATATTATATTGGTCTTTGTGTGTTCAAACTATGTCATGATAGTGATCATCAAAGAAATTAAATATCAAACAATTGATCTTTTCAGTTTTCCTCTTGTTGTTCTTGGCATATATTCAAATTCTCAATATTTAATATTTATTATTTATAATTAATATTATATATCACATTTTCAATTTTAAAATTTAGTAAATTAATAATTACATATATATTAAAAAAATTTGCCATCTCTAAGTATCTGTCTCTTTTGCTCAAAAATGATGTACCCGTACCAGTCTCTTGGCAATTGTGAAAATTACCCAATAAACATAAAACTAGATCCAACCCACATTCAAATAAACAAATGCAAGCTATATTTATTTTTAGACATCCCAAACAAAGTGGGATCACGACTAATCCATTATTATAAAGAAAAATGCATAATTTGGAAAATTGGAAAATATAACTCAAAACAATGAAGCCCACACAATGGGGAAGAGACCCTCTAAAGATGCAATACTTTTTGAAACAGGCCACTCCAAGCAAGCATTTCTTTTCAACAAGCAAATCTTATCCTGCATTCTCCAAGAAAATACACTAGGGTTTGAGGGGAAAAAAACTCTTTTTTCTTTTAGTTCTTGCATCTCCAAAAATGTATAAGGTCAAAAAGCCCCTTAATGAATTTTTTTTTGCATATACAAAGTGGTAAAACCTAATGCAAAACTCGTTTTTTCAATTCATATTACCCAAATAAGTTTTTTTAAACTAGATAATATCTTTGAAGGGAAAATATCTAAATGTTACCTTCTATTCTTCTCAACAAGTAATATTTTCACTTTTTAAAAAGCCGAAGTAACTCCTATGCGATTATCCAAAACTCGTATTAATTTTGTATACATAAATCAAAAAACACATTTTTTAGCTTATGAAAAATTTCTCATGAGAATCCAAATAACCCCCATACTATTACAAATTGCAATATTTACTACCAACATTCCTATTAAATTATTAAGCTATTTCCAACACTCTTGACAAACAATTGCATTCAGGGATATATTAATGCACAAGGAATGCCTTCAATTTATAGGTTGTCCACAATAGGGATCCAGAATCAGGAATGATTAATGACAACTGATTATACAAATGCCAAGTCTTTCACTTTGATAAAGCGGAGATGGTTTAACACAACCAAATATCTCCACTTGTTTCTAAATTAAACACAATTGGTCTATCACGTGTTTCACACTCAATGCAAACATTAATCACATCTATACAATATGATAACTGAAACTGCATAATAATAACCAACGAGAATATGAAATCAAGCAAGGTACAAGTGCATGTATTTTGATTTCATCCTATCATAATCAAAACTCAATATTAACATTTTAATCCTAGAAAATGTCAGATCATGTAATTAATTAAATCACATTTGATCATTAAGTTGTCTCATAAAACAACTTACTATCAACATATGCTACTACAAACAATGAAGTTGAATAAGTTGCATAGATTCAAACATGAAATAATAACATATGCCACCAATATATGCATATAATCACAATCATGACATTGTTTATACATTGGACAAAAGTAGTCCCTCAAACACTAGATTCTTCATTGCTTGTTTTGCAATTTTTGGAGGTGGGCATTTTTTAGGTGCATTTTGGCATTAAAAGGACCTCATCGTTGGATTTAGGAGGTTGATTCGATGAATTTTGACTATAAATTTGCCTATAGTTGGCATTGGAAGCATCTGAGGCAAATTTTTTTTGCACAAGGACCATACGGCCCCTATACGAACACAAGCACAGGTTTCAAAAAAATGCAAAAATTTAGGTTTGCGGTTTGTTTTTTTTAAATTTCTTTCATTTAGAAATTTTTGAAAAATAAAAAAAGTCTTAAAAAGTGTAGGCATATTTATTTTCTATGGGGCAGGTTTTATGATGGTACCTGCAAGGTACCTGCCTTGGTAGGCCCTATCGGCCCATTCTTGTCCATTGGTAGCAAAAGGTTCATTGATGGCGGCCTTAGGCTCCGGGGGTTGATGTTTGTCTTTGGTTTGCCACACCTTTGTCAAATGAGTGTCCCTTCCACGACAACAGTGAATCTAGGTGATTCTTGCTTCATACGTATGTGCCTTTATTTGCACACCCTTTTATTTGTAGATTGTTTCTCTTACATGCACTTCTTGGTTTCACACAGTTTCATTGTACCTGTCATGACTCTCTACAATGATCCGGACAATTTTTTTTTTGTTTTTTGCAATGCAATTACAATTCAACAAGCACCCGTTAAGGTTAGCTCTAAACCAAAATGATGTGGAAAGCAACTCTAACCAAAATGTACACAAGGATCCCGATGTGGGCAAGGTGTGAGCATTGGTCAGAGGGTCTAATGCAGATGCAAACTGGAAAGAAACTCTAACCAAGAATGCGCCTGTGCAGACGAGCATATGGTCAAAGGATCAATGCATGATGAACTCAAGTAACCCTAACCAAGAATGGCGTCGAGTGATGGAGAGCATATGGTCAGAAGGTCCCTAAACTACTTAACTGAAAGTAAATAGGCGGCAAGCCAGCCTCTTCCTCTTATTCAGTGGGAAATTACAAGAAATTCAAAAGAAGAATTGAGAAGTGCTGACAGTACTACTGTTCAGCTTACAATGTATTAGAGAGCCTGCCAGAATCATGAAGATTAGAAACTTCCAAAGCTGTAACAATTTAAGAAACCTCTCCAACACACAAACCCTTGGAATATCAACTTCTCACTCAACTACTGATTTTCTAAAGTCTGATATGACTGATTTTTTGACAGAAAATGCACACACCAGCAACACAACATTCACTAAAATGCTTGTAACTTACTCAAAACCGCCATGTCCCCGCTTTAGCCGCATTAAGCACGAGGAGTTAGTCTATAATTTCGATCCTCGAGGGTGGCCAGGTGTGCGAGGATCATTGGAGGCACTCGGTTTGGTAGCTCCACTTTGCGTTGTGTCGTTGGCCTTCGCAGAAAATCTTCCGTAGAGTTTTCAGGAACTTTCTATTTTAGAAAGTTAGGTCAGGCGAAGTCGCTATTTCAGTGGCACCTGTTCAGCCATTCAAATTTTAGGCCTAATCTAGTACAGCTTTGTTGATCAGACGGAGAAATAAGGAGTATTTAATGATTTATTAAATATTTAATATTTTGACTTTATAATAAAGTCACTTTATTGAAATATTTAAATATTTAATTAATTTGGCAAATTATAAAGTATTTCTTATACTTTATAATATTGAGTTAATATTTGATAAGTGAATAAATTATAATTCACTTAAAAGGACGCCAATTAATTATTGTTTATTTCTCCTAAGTTCTAAAGTGAGAATTAAATCATTTAATTTAAATGATTAATTAAAAGAGCATTGGGTCGAATTTTATTGAAGAGAGTATATATTTTGCAGTCAAGACAAATCGAACCATTATGATATGATATTCTAATTTGTCTTTCGTGCTCTGAGCATTGGAGTTTGCAAACCTTAGGGTTTCTGGCAGACGATCGTTTCTGAAGAACGGAAACTCTTCAGAGATTAGGCAGACTGAGGCTGTGCAATACCAGCTGAAGCTTGCACTTGGTGATTTCATGCAGAGGTCACAGACTGGGCGTAATCTTCTATTCAGACAGAGATTCACAGTGATATTCATCAGGCAGTTAAGGCGACTTCATCAGAGGACTTATTTCAGAGGTTTGGCATTGTTTTCTTGGAAGCCGTACCATATTATTGCTTGCTGTACCAGGCCGTACCAGTCAGCAAAAGAGCCGTACTTTTTATGGTTTCTGGAGAAAACGTCTTCTTTCATCAGAGTTTGATGATTTGATCTAGGGCGCTTGGAATTATTGAAGAGTTTGCATTGTATTTCGAGCCTGAAGATTCCTTCAATCATTCTGGCCGTACCATTCTTTATTGCTGCAGCCGCCATTAAAGAGAAATCAGGTTTTTCAATAAATTTATTGTAACTCATGCTTTATTCAGATTTTTGTATTGTAAATGCTCTGGAAGTAATAATAAACAGTGCGCCTACCTTCTCTGGTCATTTCCCAAGGTTTTTCTAGAGTTATTTAATTTGTTATGAATTTTTAGCAATTTCTAGAGAAATCGCAGCTTCTAGTTTTTTGGCAAAAATCCATCAAAACACACAAAAATTCAAAAACTTGCAAAACAAAACGATTTCAATCTGGGTTTCGAACCGAGAACCACCAGGGTTCTCACAAAACTCACCCTATTGACTTGAAACTAAATGCAGATTGCTCTAGGGATGATGGCACCCCAAAATGAATGCATAAACATCACCAAATGAACTCTATTTATTTTGCACAGTCCCCAAAGCCACTTCCAGAATGGTACGGCCCTCTTAAAAGGGCAATTTTCTTTTAAAAATCCAAATGAGCATTATAAAATCTGTAACTTTGCAAAGATGGTCGCCTAGCATAAGGAAATGGATTACTTCAATGCCCAGAACAAAATTAATTTTATTTTAAAAGCTGCGAGCAAATCTTACGTTCTTCTATGATGTTCAGCAACTCTAGAAATGAACAGAAAATGCAAACTAGAACTCCAAAAATGCCAATACTAAACTGAAAATGCAAATCAAACCTATTACAAGCTAACTCTCAACTAGTTGCTATCTTTCAAGCAAGAAGATGAGCCATTGCTAGGAGGTGTGCTTTCCTCGAAGCGAGTGCCTGAAGACAATTCAGCAGCATAACAGTATGGTAGAAAAAAGATCCCAAATGAAGAGCTGAGGCCTGAATATAAAGACACGAAGAGAGCCTTCTAGAAGCTTCAAGAAGGGCGCCCAAACCCTAATTTTGAATTCAACACATTTCCTCCAAAAGTGGCGTCCTTTTTCCTTTTAATAAAATATTTCACTTTATAAAAAATCCATCTCTCCTCAAGAAAGCGTCCATTTCATTTATCTCCATAACTTGACTTCAAAATATAATTTATCTCTTAATGAAGTATTGACCCATTAGGTCCCCTTTTTAAAAACAACATAAAGTTGTACTGCAAGGCAAAGGGGGGGTTATAATATTAAAATATAATATTATAATGTGAAAATACTTATCTCTCCATGGAAAATGCACCCAAAGGCCAAAAACGGAAGTGCCAACTGAACCAACTGAAGAAGAAGGCCAACTGAACTGAACCCAACCTGTCCATTGCCAAAAATAGAATTTACTAAAAATAGTAAATTCATCAAGTTGCTCAAAACGCCAAACTGACCATACCTCCGCGAAGCTCTCTGAAAACCCAAAAAGAATCCGCAATCCGATTTCCAAATTTCAAGCAACAACCTCCTCAAAATTAGGAAACCCTAATTTCACCATCCGAGTAGCCTACGAGTCTTCGGAATAGGCCAACGGTCAACTGAAACGATCACATTCGAGAAGGGGACATTACACTCTCCCTTTTCAGCATTATGGGGGGGTTTCTACTATTGGTGCTAATGCTTCCTTAGTTTTGCGTTGGAGTGAGCTACGTATACAACTCTTATTCCTATGTACTAGGCGGATGCAACGTACATCAACGGTTGGTTACCGTTGCATTTTAGTGAGATGGAGTATTTACCATATGGACACTCTTGCATTCCTCTTTTTGGAGGTTATTCATTACAGCACTATATCAATCATCTTTCGACAGTTGTCTACAACTTCTTCGTGCTTCAATG
>VDFB02166186.1:0-11216 GCA_007258455.2 Sequoia sempervirens | reverse complement strand
CCTAATGTAATACCTCTAGCCACACACCTAGGGCATTAGTTAACCAAACAACTTTTTAAAAAAGAACAACACCAATGACCAAGATATGATATCATGCCATACTGTGTAACAATGTGCACACAAGTCTCATGTGAAACTCAACATCACAAGTGAATTAACAACATGAATGATCTCATCATTTCTATAAGAAAGGTGACACTAGTGAATGACACCAATCATGGGACAAAACCACCACGATAAACCTACAAGAGGGGAATCAACATCCAATTGAAAATCATGTACAAACTTATGATTTTGTTATCTCATGAAAACAACACAAGGGTGGGATGGTGGAATCATGAACCTCAAATCCACACTAAAACACACTTTTTAACCCTTAGAACACCAAAGGAAACCCACACATATGGTAAAATGACTAGGATCTATCGTATCTCAACTAGACTACATTTTTAGAATGAAGAGTAGGATGAGAGTGAAAACCACCTCTAATCCACTCAAACATAACCTTACACAAAACCCAAATATAAGGGAAAAACTTCATAATATGTTGCCTTAATAGGAGGTAAATCCCTCCACTAACTAGAACAATGATGGGTTGTTTTCAAGAAATTTCACACTTCCCAATTTAAAATATGGAAGAACTCTAATATTATGACACTTTTCAAAAAATAAAAATATGGTGAGACTTACCAATTCAAGGGGAACATCCTTCATATACAAATTTTCCTCGAGAAATAATCGAAAGAACTCATTGTTTGAAAAATAGGGTAAATCAGTGCATCAAAGGACTATGATGTTTAAAAAGGACACTAGCATGCTTGGAGGACACCAACACACCACTAAATAAGTTTCCTAAAATTTCACTATCATCATATAATTTTTCAAGTGTCACAAAAATTTCATAAAGCCCATAATTTGGGTTGTAGTCCTTTTTTTGTGTTTTAGTCCTAATCATGCATTATAGTCTTGGCTAGAGATTGAATGGATGATTGTTCCTAGTTCTCATACCCAATAACAACACAAGAATCACAAAAATAGAATAAAACACAAATATACTCTAAAACAATTGAAAATGATTAGGAGACTAAGAGGGACAACCCCATCCAATATCTAACACGCTGACCAACAAAAAAGATTCTTCCCAAAAAATGGAAGGCCTAAAAGAGACTAAAAAACAAGTCCAAGTACATGAGGGACAAGGTAAGGCATTCCCAACACACCCTATGGGTCCTCTTGGATCCTCATGGAAAATTATCACCAACACACAACCCCAAACTTGGGAGATGAACCACGCAAGATCTAAAGATAATTTGAAAAAATTATAACAAGAGATTCATTTTAAGCCCAAACCAAATATTTTCTAAGTTCATTTTACCATCATTTTGGTAAGGATAAATTGCATAAGGAATGG
Organism: Sequoia sempervirens; assembly: GCA_007258455.2. Lineage (NCBI taxonomy): Eukaryota > Viridiplantae > Streptophyta > Pinopsida > Cupressales > Cupressaceae > Sequoia > Sequoia sempervirens. The sequence goes on along the minus strand of VDFB02166186.1, from coordinate 9,805 downwards.
AAATAGTGTTTGACACCAATATTGAGAAAACATACATAAGAATATAGATCCTTCACCACTTATGTGGGAGGTTTACATTTCATCTGATAGAAGGTTCCATAATTAAATATTAAAATTACAAAGAGGACTCAAAGTCTTGAATCATACCTTTAACATCATATATTAAAAATGAGAAAATTAAAGCAAGGGGTTGAGAAACCCCACTTGCACACTACCAATAAAGGCTCTAATAAATTTGATCCCAACAATATTTTCCATGTCACCCAACCAAGTGGTACGCTAAGGTCCACCCCACCATGCTAAGAGATAGTCACTTGGGATCAAGCACAACACTCACACAAACTAAGGAGAATGGCTCATAAATGCACCAAATTGATAGAGCATCCAATACATCTTACACATTTCATTCAATAAGGTAAATAATCATAGTACTGTTACACACCATTGCCATCAACACCATAGCATGATTTCAGCACATCCATGGCGGCGCCAATCCAACCATCATCAACCATAAATACATCGTGACTGGCGGGATAATCACCACCACGAAGAATGAATAACCGGCCACCGCATAAATAACGCGACAGGCGGACCATGCAGTATGAATATGGAATATAGTAATTGTTTCTTTTTCTAGTTACAAATATGGCTAAAAGAAGTTTCTAACACAGCCCAGCCAGCTTGGCAGGATGAGGGAATCCTAGGGTTTGGGAGGCACAGGCTGTTTCCAAAGTGAAGAAGGGTTGGGGCCCAAGTGGTCTTGGCTTGCCTCGGCCAGTGCTCTAATTGTAAGATTTATTTAGTCTCCTGAAGGGTGTATGGTATGTCTTTGAAGCTTGCCACCAATTTTGTCTTTTCCACCCCTCCCAAAATAGGTTCAACCCATCATGTTCATTGGCCTTTTGTATTTTGACTAACATCAGCATCCCTCCTTTGTGCAATCTTATACTCCCAAATCCTAACTATCACACCAAGACACTTTTAGTGTGACACAAATTTCTCAAAAGCATAATTTTATGGCAAAATAAACATAGCTTTCAAAAGTCAAATTAAAAAAAATAATGAGACTTCTTTTATTTCATTCCAATTTGTTTAAAATCATTCTCAATTTCAAAATTTTTAAGTTTATTTTACTTTGGAAAACCATAAAAACTCCCAAAAAAAAACCATTGTTGAAAGCTTCAAATTTCAAATTTCTAAAGATACCCTTTGGTTTTAAATATGTCCTACACTACACTTTTAAGGTCAATTTCACATCTTAGAGATTTTGGAAAAAAAATCCATAGCGAGGGCACAAATTATTTTTTTCTAAACTTTAAAACATTTCATTTACTAAATTGAAATTTATAAATTTGAGCCTAAAATGGAGGTCCTATGATTCCTTAAGAGTAAGCATGGAAAAAATTTAAAGAAAATTAAAAACATGGAGAAATGAGAGGAAATTACCTCAAATTTGTACTTCACAAAATTCCTATTTCTTTCACTTTTCTCCAAATTGAGAATCCAATCCAAGGTGCAATGTAAACACACATCTATTCCTTCCTTGCAAATTCCCATTCCAATTCCAAGAAATCCAATAGCAAGTAAATCCATCCATTTTCAATTTTTGAGAGGAGAGGGTTTGACAGAGATCATTTTCCAAAAATGAAGGAATGAATAAAAGACAATCTTTTTCTTTTTATCTCACTTTTCTTTTTTATTCCCATTTTCACTTTTATTTTTTAATTTTATTTCCTATTTTTCCACTTTCTCATTTCTCAAAAATATAATTTTAATCAAATTAAAAAAAATTAAATTATTTTTATTTTCTAAACACAAATGCACTAATCTAGTTGAATTCCCATCCCATAATTTAAATAATTCAATTTAATTTTCCCACCTAAGGAAATATTTTATGATCACATTCAATCTAATTTCAATAATTAAATAACATTCCTAATGCATATTAAATAGCATTTTTTCCTTTCTTTTCTTTCTCATTACATCAAACATTATTCATATGCAAGATTTAACCTTGAAAATATATTTGCATGCAAACATGAAACACATAACCACAGTATAAATGATGCATTTATTAGTTTCCCACAACACACAAAGTCTACAATCACCATTGATTCAAATTCAAAACCATAAGGGAAAATATAGGGCTCATCTCACATTCAAACCAAGTGTAATAGGGGTTACCATACATATTAGCCCAAAGTGTCATCTTTGATTAATTATCATTAGAGAATAACTTAGACCTATATAATCAAGTGGAGAAATAATCATGTAGTTTTAACCAATCAATATACACATCAAGTGTGCCTATTTACTAGATAATAGTTGAAGCAACACATAAATTTCCAAAAGGGTACAACATCGTATAAACCATATAATTATGATAAATATATTGATATTTATGGAATAAATCACTATGATAACCAGACAACATAGCACATGGAATGCAATAATAACAAAACACATCAAGTCCTCACAAGGAACTTGACATGCTACCATGCATGCATCACAATACAACCAAAACAATAGCCACAACTAGGACAATTAATAAAAATGGTGAAGTTAAAACATCAATAATCAATCAAATTAACAAACACAAGCACGACCTATACGTCCCCTAATATATAGTCAAAAAATAATATCAAAACAAAAACATATTAAGGTAACAAATAGGTGTACATTACACCCTCTCTCACTAAGATTTGGCTTACTCTTGGAAGCCTACAAAAAACAAGGATAAGGTATACTTGGTACTTAAAACTTCAAACACAAAAGATCTTACAAGATACACCAAGTCTAGAATCTCACCAAGTCTAAGCCTCACACACACAACACACACCTCTAAAGGTTCACAAGCTAGGTGATCATCAATCACTAGTGCGAAAATACCTTAGAGATCAAAATACTCCCTCCTCTAGCTACCACTACAATTGAGGGAAAGATCTAACCACATGTTCTAACTAACCAAAATAAAGCAAGGCCCTACACAAGGACTACTATAGTTACTAGGAAATTCCATCTATCTACTAACTTAACCAAGGAAAGGCACACAAACTACAAACCTTAGCTCTTTGTAAGACTTATGGACACAAGGTTGTACTTCCTATGGTATCACCTAAGACCAAGGCCTTATTACTCAAAGCTGCAACTCAAAATCTAGGGAAAAACATCCCTCAAGGATAGAGGCAACACTACCTCACCTCCATGCTTGCCAAAAGTGAGTCTCACTCCCAAAAATGGTCTCCCTCCATGAGGGCCTCCCTTAGGTATGACTATACAAAAGTGAGGATTTCCTTAATATTATAACTTCTCAACACAAACATAGGAATAACTTATGGCTTCTTAGAGAAAATAATATATGTGATAATCTCTTAAAATTATAAGCACTCTTGACAATTGAGGCTAAGAAAACCCAAAACACACAAGGAAACATCCAATGAGACAACTAAACATAAGTGATAGGAGAAAAAAATTGATCTACACCACAATGATTCTGAAATATGACCAACCTAAGGGTTAAAAAACCCAACTGGTCATGAGACCATGATCAACAAGGTAAAAAGAAACCGCTATAAGGCTCAAACACCAAGTATTCTCAAAATAGAATATATAAGATAGCCACATATTCATATAGTAATTACATCCCTTCTAAAAATGAGTTAATAACACCTCCAAAATGTTAAGGTTAAACTCCTACAACTACTAGGTTAGCCCCAATTGACAACACAAACAAGAGATAGATAGATAACTATAATATAAATAATATAAATAATATGTAATCAAGCACTTACACACCATCATACCCCTACACCATGTCAAACATAATTGTAGCTATGGAAACCACATATAAATGACACGATGTGCACCTTAATTATATCCAATAGCATGGCTTTGATGTCTAAAAAACCTCAACAAATACCTGGCTAATACTAAAGCACTAGGTGACAAGTCACGTGCCCACAAAAGCCAAGAGAAAGATAAGAAATAACAAGCATAGTTGGTGGACTAAATCAACAACCAACCATCTACTAACAAATAGAGCCAGGAATTATCCAAGCAATGAATTCAATATAATTTATTATCAAGCTCATCTAGGAAAAATATCAATCAACCTCCTCATGCAAAGATTCAAATACGCCTTTCTCAATGCTAGGCACAATGACATTCACACCAATTCATAAGATACTCATAGCCCAGGTATCCATATGCATACAAAGAATTTTATAATTTTCCCAAATGCTTCACAAAAATCCACTTACATTCCATAGGGAGCAAGGAATTTCAAACTCAATTAGCTCTAATTAGTACAACGTCAAGAACTAGTACATTCTCTGCAATCTAATCCCTTATACATTCTATCAAGGTTCAATACACGTGACCAAAAATTTAATACATTTTAGTTTAGCCACCACAATAATAAGAAAATTTTAAAGAGAAAGAATTATCAATTCCAACAATAAATTGAGCATGACCAAGGGTCACAAAAATAAATAGATGGAAAACTTTGGTGATTATACTACTCATAAGAAGCATTATAAATTTCATGTCAACCCTTACAAAAATTAGAGAGCTCGTCAATAATTGAAAGAAAGTCTCAAAATTAGAAGGCGCAATTACATGCACTACATGACTAACACTAGCCACAATTGAGAGAGTGCAAAGCTAAACTACACCTAAAATGTAACATCCAAGGTGATTTAAAGAACATGCTCAAGAGCACTAAAAAAGAAAGTCTTATAAGACTCCAAATATATCTCACAACATAGATTGAGAAAGATTATTGAAAGTGCAAGTGTCAAGGTTGATGAAGATTTACAAAAGAATTCAATGGTAATAGATGGATATGAGTCAAATGATTCTTCTTGCAGAGAAGAACAAAAAGTTAAAGAAAAAGAGGTGCGGATTGAAGAGGAAGAAGCTCTGGAAAAGAATCCTAAAACTCCAATGTATAGAAGAATCATTATGAAGAACAAATCATTGGAGATAAGAGAAAAGGGGCACTGAAAAGAAGAAAAATTGTTGAAGAATAGGTAAATCTATGTTTACTTTCTGAAGTTGAACCTAAAACATTTATTGAGGCATGGTAAAATGAATATTGGATCAAGGCTATGGAATAAGAGTTGTTGTAGATTGAGAAGAATCAGACTTGGGAACTTGTCCCAAGACTAGCAAACAAAAATGTAATTGGAACTAAGTGGGTATTCAAAAATAAACTAAATGAGAATGGAGAAGTGGTAAGGAACAAGGCAAGGCTTGTGTGTAAAGGCTACTCACAAGTTGAAGGATTAGATTTTGAGGAGACATTTGCTCCCGTGGCAAGAATGGAAGCTATCAGGATGTTTTTGGCTTTCATAGCACAAGGATTTCAAATTTTATCAAATGAATCTGAAGTCTACTTTCTTGAATGGAGAACTAGAAGAATAGGTATACATAGAACAACCGAAAGGATTTTAGTTATCATACAAACCGGATATGGTCTGCAGATTGAAGAAGGAATTATATGGATTGAAGCAAGCTCCTAGAGCCTGGTATGCAAGGTTGGATAGGTATTTGATACAACAAGGATTCAATAAAGGTACTGCAGATAGCAATCTTTACTTTAAAGTTGAAAAATATTAAATCTTGATTGTGGTTGTATATGTTGATGACATAATCTTTGGAGGCAATGAAGCAATGTGCAAGAAGTTTTCAAAATAAATGTAGAAATCTATGTTTTGGGAGATAAATTTCTTCATTGGATTACAAATAAATTAGATAGATAAAGGTATTTTCATTTCACAATCAAAGTATGTCAAAGAAATGTTGAAGAAGTTTGGAATGGAAGATTCTAAACTAGTGTGTACTCCTATGATTATTGGTTGCAAGTTGAGAAAGAATGATGAATCTCCTAAGATTGGTCAGAGCAAGTATATATCAATGATTGGTGGACTACTATATCTAACTACTACTAGATCAGATATCATATTGCATGCAGTTTATCTTGTGGCTAGACTTCAAGAATATCCTAGAGAGTCGCATGTTGTAGTAGTGAAGAGAATATTCAGATATTGAAGGGCACTCTAGATCATGGCTTGTGGTATCCAAAGGATATTGATTTTACTCTGAGTGCTTGCACAAATGCAGGTTGGGCTAGTTGTGTAGATGAAGAGAAAAGTACAAGTGGTGGTGCATTCTTTCTTGGATGAAAATTGGTGTCATGGCTAAGAAAGAAGAAAGATTCAATGTCTTTATCTACTATAGAAGCAAAGTACATTGCAACAACATCTTGTTGCACACAAGTGTTATGGATGAGGCAAACATTGAAAGATATCAAGGTGGTATATGATAAACCAATTTATTTATTTATTTCAATTAATAAGGAGGGATTATTTAGATTGGCCCCACACAAATGGAGGTCACAAGGGAGACCTCCTCCCCTTCAACATATTCAACTTAGAACTACTTATTCAACTTTATTCAACTAAGAAGCCACAATGGAAGTCCAAGAGCCACCACTTGGAATTCCAGCTTAAGATGTCACTTTTGGGGATTCAAACATGGATCTCCATCTTGAAAACCATATGGCCTCACCATTTAAGAAAAACCCCATTGACAAACCAATTTTGTTATGAAATAACTTGCACAATAGAAGAATATGATATGAAATATGCTACAAATACTTGATAATAACTGAGAATAACAAGCCACTTCGAGGGGGAAAACCTCCAAATATCTCTAATGAGAACACACTTCACACTTGATGATGAAATAAGACTCACAACCTCCTATATATACCCATTTATGCCAAGGATATCACCTAGGCCAACTTAGACACACCTATATAAGACTTAGGCCGACCTAAACAACTAAATAACAATATACTAATGATAATATGACTTAATAGAGAGTTAAGATAGCCACAAGCCAACTATTCATAACCCAATGTACAATAATATTAAGGGTGTAGCATGCCCCCTTTCTTCAAAGAAGCATTGTCCTCAATGCTAATCAAGTTTGGAAACTTTTGAATGAACTCCCTCATCTCTCTCCCATGTGGCATCTTCAACCGTAAATTCTTCCATTGGATGAGATACTCAGTTGATAGCTCCTATTCCTCGCCTTTCTTTGTGCGTGTTTGACGAATGCACTCTGGTTCTGAAATGATTCTCCCTTCTTCATCTAGCTCAAGAAGTGTTGTTTGAGTGGGAATATTATGCCCAATTACCTTCTTCAAACAGGAAACATGAAAAACTGGATGTATCTTTGTTGTAGGTGGCAACTCAAGCTTGTAGGCAACAATACCGATCTTCTGCATGATTTGGTATGGACCATAATACTTTGGTGACAACTTATTATTCTTTCTTTGTCATGAGAGATTTGCTTATAAGGCTGCAGTAATCGCGAAGAAGACCCAACTCCCCAACTTCAAACTTTCACTACGCATGTTGGTCACCGCTCGTTGTTTCATTCGGATTTTGTGCCATGTATAAATTCCTCTTTGAGTCCCGAAGTACTTTGTTATCGGCGAAGCAAGGGTCTTCTTTAACAGCCTCGAACTCTTTTGGGGACACCTTTAATTGATGATGTGATGGAAGGAGGATGATATCCATAGTGCCAAGAATGGAGACATTTTTGATGAGCTATGAAAAGAAGTGTTATACCACCATTCTGCAAGTGGTAGCCAATCTACCCACTGAGACTGTTTCTCTGAAGTGAAACAACGTAGATATCTTTCCAAACACTTATTAACAACCTTTGTTTGCCCATCTGATTGAGGGTGGTATGAAGAGCTAAGAGCCAATTGAGTACCCAAACATGAGAATAAATCTTTCCAAAAGTGACTAGTGAAGATAGCATCATGATCACTAACAATAACTTTAGGTGTACCATGTAGCTTTTGGATATTCTCCAAAAAAGCTCTAGCCACTGCACTTGTTGTAAAAGGATGTGCTAATGCAATGAAATGTGCATATTTAGTGAGCCTATCAACCACCACCATGATGACATTATGACCTTTAGATTTGGGAAGCCCTGTGATGAAGTCCATGGATATCTCTTCCCAACGCTGGCTAGGAATAGATAAGGGTTGCAAGAGACCCGGTGCCTTAATTGTCTCCCCTTTATGCCTTTGACACACCAAACATTCAGCCAAAAAATTTTGAACATCACCCTTTAGCCCTTCCCAAAAGAAATCTTGCTTGACTCGGGATGATATTCTAAAACTCGAATGATCACCCACCGAGACTCATGCAACTCGCGGAGAATCTTGATTTTAAGGTTGGAATTCTTGTAGAGATACAAACGCTCTTTATACCAAAGAGTATCTCCCTTCCAACAAAACTTATCTGAACTACTAGGATCACTTTTTAATTGCTCGATGAGATTACTAGTCGTAACATCATTTTGCCACTCTACTTTGGCTTCCTCCACCCAATTTGTTTGTAATATTGAAAGGGCACACAATAAGGCTTCATCTTTCTCATCCTTCCTTGACAGTGCATCTGCGACAATATTTTCTTTCCCTTTCTTATATACAATCTCAAAGTCATATCCTAACATCTTAGTGACCCATTTTTGTTGCTCTTCAGAAGATAGTCGTTGTTCCAAAAAATATTTTAGGCTATCATGATCTATCTTAACCTTGAAATGTCTACCCAATAGATAAGGTCACCATTGTTTCACTGCATGGAGTATTGCTAGCGTTTCCTTCTCATAAATAGGTTTTAGTTGATTCTTACCTTTTAAATTTACTTAATTTCAAAAAGCAATTGGTCGACCTTTCGTACAAGCACCGCCTCCTATCCCATTTCCGTAAGCATCACATTCCAATAATGAATTCCTTTGGTAGTCGAGTGGCAAGTACCGGAGTTGAACACATAGCCTCCTTCAATCTCTCAAATGCTGTATTGGCAGACTCATTCCAATGAAAAGAATCCTTCTTCAATAGAGTGGTGAGAGGTGCTGCTATACCACCATAATTCTTCACAAATCTTCTATAGTACCCTGTCAATCCCAAGAATCCTCTCAGTTTCTTAATGGTTTTTGGAATAGGCCATTCCATGATAGCCTTAATTTTGTTAGGGTCCACCTTTACTCCTTCATGTGAAACTATGTGTCCTAAATACTCCACCTCTGTAAGACCAAAAGCACACTTGGATGGCTTAGCATAGAGTTTATGATCTTCAAGTATTTGTAATGCTTGGTCCACATGTTGCAAATGTTCTTCCCAAGTCTTGCTGTAAATCAATATATCATCAAAGAATACTAATACAAACTTTCTCAAGAACTTCTTAAAAATGGAATTCATCAAACTTTGGAATGTAGATGGTGCATTGGTAAGACCAAATGGCATCACCAAAAATTCATAATGACCCTCATGAGTCTGAAATGCTATCTTACAAATATCCTCCTCCTTAATCCGAATTTGGTGATAACTAGATCTAAGATCTAACTTGGTAAAAAACATAGCTCCATTTAATTCATCTAACAAATCATCAATGACTGGAATTGGAAACTTATCTTTAATGGTGTACATGTTGAGCACTCTATAATCTGGACACATGTGCCAAGTATCATCCTTCTTACGTACCATCACCACTGGCGAGGAGTAAGAACTTTGGCTATGCCTAATGATTCCTGCCTCTAGCATCTCTTCAACAATTTTTTCTATCTCACTCTTTTGTATGTGTGGATACCTGTAAGGCCTGATGTTCGGTGGTTGGCTCCTCGGGACTAATTTGATGGCATGATCATGATCCCTCTTAGGAGGAAGTCCTTTAGGCATATCTCCAAGAACAACTGAGTGACGATCAATTATAGCTTGCAA
>VDFB02166185.1:0-19795 GCA_007258455.2 Sequoia sempervirens | reverse complement strand
CAATATCTTTTTGCTGCTGATTCTCTTTGCAAGGCCTTGTAAATGGGTGTCACCATCACAAAGTCCAATTTATGAAGAATACTAGTTCAAAATGGTGCGATGTAGCTGTTGTCTGCTTGAAGGGAATAATTCTACTTGGAATTTCGATTTCTTCATCTTTCTGACATTTACGTTATGTATGCAATTTTCATAACACCCTCAGCTTCAAATGTATGACATTCTTGCATGTTTAGCGCACACTTAGTCATCCATTTCAAGGGAGTATTCTCTTCTCATGTTTCCAGTTTCTTATCTCTATTTTAAATTCTCCATACATACATTCAATTGCATGCATCTCCTTTATTACCATGCATTCTTCTTCAATTGTATCACCCTAGCCTGGGCAACAACTCAATTTTAACCACACCCATTTTGAATGGGCAACTTCTTTCAGCCATCATCACTTCAACTGCTACACTCATACTTCAGTCACCCTCTTTTTAACATTAACAACTTACTGGTTTGTCATCTACTATGTAACTCGTAAGTCATGGGGGCTTTCCTAGATGAGTATATTTAGATATTTATTTTTGTGGGATTTTTCACAACATGGGATTATTTTTTATACTCAATTCATCACTACGATTGCTGGTGTGCTTTGTGGGTCACCTCGCCGTGTGATTACTCACCAATGTGCTTAACGAGCTAAAATGGTCATATAGAAATGACTACTCATGGAAAACAATCATCATTTGCTGTGTGGCTCCCATTGCCTTCTCATTATTCACCAATATACATTATGAGTTTAAAAGGTCAGAGAGAAGTGACTACTCATGGAAAATAGTCGTTGTGGTTATAACTTGAGTGTTAAAATTTAAAAATAATCCCATGGTGAAAAATCTCACAAAAATAAAATATCGAAATATATTATCTTCTCATCAATTGGGAGATTTCACACTTGCTTTTACTTCCTTTGCTTGGCCTTCCAAGACCTTTTATCGTTCTGCTCTGAAGCTCTCTGAAGCGGACGCCTCGTGATCTGGGGACAAGGGGTCTAAGTTTGGGGACGGCGGGGGGACGGCGCTGATATACATATGGTACTTGAATAACTAGTTATAAAAAGATGTTTCAGAATAACATTTCAAATTAAACTTTGGAAAATTAGTAAAATTGCAAATCCTAACATTTTGAATACTTGAATACTATTAGTAATCAAATAAAATAATAAGATTTGACAAATGAAATTGTCGAATTTGAGATTTCTATTATATGAATATCGAAAATATGACATGTCACATCTTAATATCATATCATAATGATAAAAATGATTACAATGGGTAGCATGAGTACATTGATATGAGATATCATAATCAAAATAAGTACAAAATGCAAAAATGTAGTGAAGGGAGGCCTCTAATCATCCCCAAACTCCTCATCACTCGAACTACTGGAATCCTCACGATCAAGCTCAGCCAAACTAACACCAACCAGCCCTGCATCTGAAGCCAAAACTGAAGCATCCTCATCAATTTGTTCTGGCTCCTCTGGATATACATCCCACCGTGCTGCTGGACTCTCTTTGTACAAAAGTGATTTGCGGTCAATGAGACGCAAAGCACTATGTACAACCACAAGCTTCTCTGCTCTCCTAAAGGTAAGTCTGTTCCTCTTAAGAGAGTGGATGAAGCTATATGTAGACCAGTTCCTCTCAGCAGCTGAAGAACTAGAAACCTGGGATAACAATCGGATGGCTAGAGTGGGAGTCAAAGATCCTAATCCATGGCAAGTCCACCACAAAATTGGGTCCTCCTGCGCCATAGTTTGCATATCCATCTTGGCTGCATCTGAATAACCTCTAAGAGTGGCAAATTTGGTCCACTCAGTGTGAATCACACAGGCATCTACACCATCATACATCCTCTCAATGCACCTGAAGAACCCTGCCTTCACCTCTACATCCTCTATCGGTGTTACTCTACCAGGCCTAGTCAAGTACCACTTAGGATTAAGTGCATAGGCTGCCATGTGCAAGGGAGTGTTGAGCTTCTCCCATCTCCTGTGAATGATTGGCTGAATGTGCTCGTGGTAGAATGCTAATGTAGGGTCCCTCTCTCGCACAACAGCCCTCATCTGATCAAGCATAGAATCAATGCACTCATACACCTCTCCAAGGCTAGGTGCATCCGCATCCCCATACCTGATAACCTGGAAAACTGGTTTAATGATGGCAACAATATATTTTGCATCAGCCTAGAACACATCACTCTTCACTGTATCCTTCACCCTCCTCCCCTACTCTGTCTTAGACTCGGCCCACCTACTCCAATCTGCTGTCATGACCATGAGTTGCAGTGCCTCTTGCAACTCAATCATTTTGTCTAAGAGAATGAAATAGGAAGCATATCTCGTATCAGTAGGTTTCAGGAACTCCTTCTTAGCGAAGGTCCTGAAGAGTGCATGTGATGTGTGGTGGTTGCAGATAAACATCTGCACATCTCTTGCATCATGAACCACTGCTCTAATCCATTCAATCTTTCCCATGTCCTTGAGTGCATTGTTCATGGCATGGACACAACATGGGGTCCACCAAATATGCCTATAAGTAGCCTCAACAAGTCTCCCTGCAGCTTTGCACACATGTGCAACATCTGTCACAACTTGGACCACATTTTGTGGCCCAACCTCCTCAATAGCATCCCTAAGAACCTCAAACTGAAAATCAACATCTTTGCGATGCCCTGAACAATCAACTGCCTTAAGAAAATATGGGCCCTCAGTACATGTAACCATGATGTTAATGAGTGGACGATGGCTAATGTCCGTCCACCCATCCATGACTATGTTGCATCCCATCTTAACCCAACACTCCTTCATCTTCTCCATCAACAAATTGATCTTGGAATAGTTCTTATCCAAGATCGTGGTCCTCAATTTCGTCTCACCTGGTGGCACATATGATGGTCCTCCCTTTGCCACCATCGATATCATATCCTTATAATAAGGAGATCGGGCAACATGAAACGGAATGCCTTTGGCAAAGAAGAACTTGCCAATGGCATCATCCATCTCATCCTTGAGCTGCACATTAAACAAATCTGCAATGGGGTTACTTTGAGTTTGACTTTGCAATTTCTGTTTCCCCCTCCCCTCTCCTGCATAGGCACTAGAAGAAGAACCTGGTGCCCCTCCTACTCTCGTCTGCAAAGTATGGCTGGATCTCTGTTGTTGGCTATGTTGAAGCTGTGTCCTATGAACCAAAGTAGTAGGCACAGGTGCAGCTAGAGTATCATCAGGAATACCCCATAACTTATTTATTTCAACTTTGAATTTTATGTTTTCTGGTTTTGCCAAAAATTCACATATCTCCAGACCTTTTCCTCTAATGAAAAGAAGGTGTGCATTGACTCTAGTGATGCTCCCATACCACCCCTCACCACAAACGTTGCACTTCCACCTCCTTGTGCCACCAGATGTTGCCTCTTGCCTGCTTAGATCTTTTGTTGCAAATTGTTTGAGAGGGGATTTGGAATTAAAAGGACCCTTAGCATACTTTGCCAATAATGTAGAAGGGCATTGTAAATTACTTGCTTCACTTGCCATGGAACTAGTTTGGGCTTCACGCTCAACCCCGTGATCATCCCCCTCAACCTCAGGTGCATATTCAGGATCACTATCACTATGTGAGTGAACCTCATCCTCACTCATGCTGATGTCATGAGAGCTCATTGTGACACTGCAATAAAGTATAAACAAATAAATTCTATAAGTGCCTAGTTTCAGCCTAGTTTAACAAATTTGAAAATAAAAATTTAAAATTTCATGATGAATCTTGATGGAAAGATGAGAAAAAAAAACAATGAGCCTTGAAATGAAAATTCAAAATATGAATATGCATTTGCAGCCATGTATATGAAATTATGATTAATTTTTTAATCATAATTTCATTGACATGGCTGCAAATGCATATTCGTGTTTTGATTTTCATTTCAATGCCCATTTCAAACATCAAACTACATTTTCAATAAAGTATAAAAACTTGGAAAACAAAACACAATTTTTTTTGAAAAAACTAAGAAAAACAGTCATAAAACCCTACCTTGTGCTTGTAAAATCCTTCAAAATTGGTGTAGAATGCTCCTCCTCTTCTTCTTCTTTCTCCTTCTCACTCCTCTTGCACTTGCAGCACCTCAAACTCACTCTTTCACTCACTCTTCTCACTGTTTTTGCTCTTCTTCACCTAGCTGCTGCAAAACATCAAATGCATATGTGAGTAAAAAAATGAGCAATTAGAGACTTTTATTTAGAGGCTTTGAGATGGGTCCCACAAGCCTTTAGGGTTCGGCCCTAGGCACAAAGACCAATAAAAATAAAATAAATTTTTTAAAAATGCACTTTAAAACATGTCCCAGCGCGGGGGATGCCTGGGCGTCTCCGAGACGCTTGAGGGACATCTCGGAGATGCCCAGGCGTCCCCCCGCGTCTCTGAGATGTTTCTCACGTCCTGGCGGCAGTGGAGGGACGTCTCCCTGGCGTCTCCAAGTCCTCGAAACGTCCGGGACTCCGGGACGCGTGGGGACGCTGCCCCCGTGGAACACCGCCTTCAACTCATCAAACCTTTGCATTAAGTGGCGTCAGAATCAACAAACTCCTGCTTTGAGAGTAAGAAAGAGATCATGTCCTGGGCATAACAGTTAATGTAGAATGGATTATTGAGTTGTAAGTAGAGCCATATGAAGTGGCTATAAGAGTTATATTTTGGAAAATGGTGCTGTTGCACATAACCAAAGAAATGGCAAAGATAGTTATGAAGGGTGTCTTTATGCTTTTGAACTCTACAATGTCTGCTCTTGATTGCTTCTGCACAATGGTTTCTCCTCCAACTCATCCAGACTTTGGTTTGAATTGACACATGCTACTTTCTTTTCTACTTCTTGGGCTATGTGCAACACTGTACCCTTACTCAATAGTTTATCTCTTTTAGCCATTCAGCATGGTGCCTTCACCTTACTTTCTTCTCCAAATCTTCCAACCTTGGTTTGGAATCTGGATTGACGCATGCAACTTTCTTTGCCACTTCTTAGGCTATGTGAAATAGTGCACTCTTACTCAATAGTTTATCTCTTTTGGCCATTCCCTATAGCTTTTCTTCCTATTCAACTATCCACTCCACCAAGAACTGTTCCACTTCCACTCAGAAATGAGCCGCTCGTTACCGAGCATCATATAGCAGCATTAATCGCTTGGGAATAAATCGGCAAACCAAAAGTTCAGGATTTTTTGAAAAAATCGGGAAAAAATCGGATTTACAAAAAAATGCAAAAAATTGAAGAAAAACAGTCAGAAAGTAATTTAAAAAAAAAATTTAATGGCATTTCCATAGCATACAGACATTGAGAGCAAATAAAATATAGAGTTCAATCCATGAATTATAGAAAATAGATTTTCGTTGGTTATACTCATATCACTGATTAGTGATTACATTGCACAAAACATACTAGAACTGCATAAATATCAGATGGTAACAGTTGTCAAAATGTCTATTACAATATAGTTTGTGACTTTGTACAAAGTAAACCTATAAACTAAGTACAAAGTTCCAAAAAAATCAATTGTAGCAAATGACGTGCTAGAGGGCAGAAGCTCCCGCTCCCGATGTTGAAGCTGCTAGGTGACCGGTTGCCTGCTGAGCTTCTTCAAGTATATCAAGAGGCACGCTGGCCTCCGCCATGATATCTACATCTTCAGGCTCAAGACAATATTCAAATTCATCCTCAAGAACATCATCATCAGATGCAGCAGTCCACTCAGACTCAGGATCAATCTCGTCGAGGTCAATTGGGGCATCTTCCTCAATAGTTCCTGTTTTTGTCCATGTAGAAATTAGTCTTTTCTCTACAAGTGAAAAACACAATGACAACAATTGAAATTGATTGCAGGTGTATTAAAAGTCTCACCTTGAGCTTTCTTTAGCTTCAGGCGGAGGTTGTGGTGAACAAACACTAAGTCATTCATCCGTTTTTGTGTTAAGCGGTTGCGTTTTTTGGAATGTATGTGTTCAAAAACACTCCAATTACGCTCACAAGCGGATGAGCTGCATGGCTGGGTCAAAATGCGTATTGCCATCCACCTTAGATTTTTGCATTCGTGGCCAAAAAATCCCACCATTGAGCTGAAAGTTCAAAGAACATTATATGGAGATGAGTATCATGTAAGAATATCTTAAAATCTAAGATACATTTAATGATCATGTGACATGAAAAATCAAAAGATTATCAAAATTTTATAGAGTCTACCTGGTTGGAAGGTCTTTCGGCCTTCCACGGCAACCCTAGAAGAGAGAAAACCCCTTCCCTGCCTGTACAATTGCAACTCTGACATAGCTTCATGCAATCGTTCTTGGTTTGGAAACATTTTGTCCATGCACTTTAACAATCCTTGTGTGATCTCAACATCAATTTGTCTAAATGAAGAGTTGTAGAACAATGATGGATTGAGAAAGTATCCTGCAGCATGGAGAGGGAAGTGCATCTGTCCATCCCATCTCCTATCTATTATGTCCCACAATGGCATATACCTATCCCTGTCATTTTCCAGCCTACCCCTCATCACCTCCTTGGCCCTATCCATGGCCTCATACAAGTATCCCATGGGGGATTTATCCCCATCCACTAGCCTCAAGACTTTTACTAGAGGCTCTGAAAATGATACAACTTGTTCAGCCACATTCCAAAAACTAGTAGAATACATGTAATCTGCAATTGCCATGCCATCTGTTTGATTACCAAAGCCAGACTCCATCCACTCTCTTGAAACAAACATTCGTTTCAAATTCATTTTTTGTTGACAAAGAGTCTGTAGTGCAAGAAAATGTGTTGCAAATCTTGTCACCCCTGGACGAACTAGGTCCTTGCCCTCTGTGAAAGACCGCATCATACTCAAAACCCTTGTGTGATTATAAATATATTTGGTAACAGAGTGAGCCTTGTGCAGTATCTCCTTAACCCATTCAATTTTCCCAATGTCCTCTAGGGTTAGATCAATGCAATGTGCTGCACATGGGGTAAAAAACATGGAGGGGTATTTTTCTATCAAAAGTCTCCCAGCAGCAACACAAGCAGCAGCATTGTCTGTAATAAATTGAACCACATTTTCTGGCCCCACTTCCATGACTACCGAGTCATACATATCAAACAATGCAGCTGCAGATTTCATTGTATTTGATGCATCTACAGATCTCAAAAAAACAGTGCCAAGATCAGAAGAGACAAGGAAGTTGATGAGGGTTCGGTTCCTTCTATCTGTCCATCCGTCTGACATAATGGTGCACCCACTATTAGTCCACTCTGATCGATGCTCTTTAAGAACATCTTTGACATCACTTACTGCCTCATTGAGCATACTAGTCCTCAATGTTTGATAAGATGGGGCTCGAAACCCAAGACCTACAGCTGCAAGAGCATCAACCATAGCTTGCCAATATGGAGATCTGGCAGCATGGAATGGCAAGCTCGAGGAGTACCAAAAATTTGCAATGGCCTTCTTCGCTTGATCGTGGACATTCTTCCTCCATCCTGTACTCTCCAAAGTGGTCTGTGCTCCTGGTGTAGTACGAGGTTGGAAGAAAGCATCAATGTTTCCTCCACTTGTGTTTGGGCCACGTGTTGTAGAAGAAGGTGTTGATCTGGATTCCCTAAAACCCCCATGCTCACCATCCTCCTCATCCAAGTTATTCCTCTTCACACTTGCAGAATTAGAACCTGTTTCAACTCCGGTTCTTGCTTTTTTGGCCTTATTCTCAGCGATACCATCAAGAGCTTGTTTTGCCTGATATGTGACATCTGCAGGGCAATCTCCGCAAATGGTGGTGTTATTACCTGGTTCTTTTGACAAATGCCATTTGAATCGATAAATTCCACCACCGACTTCATCTTGGCACCAATTGCATTTAACCTTTACACTACCATCAATTGGTGTGCAATGTGTCCACGCAAAGTCTTTCTGACGTGGCATTGTGATCACTGATCAAGAATGAAATCTGCAAAAGCATTTTATTTCTCTAAGATAAAATTGAAATTTGATAAAATTTAAAATAACCAGCTAATTTTTTATGAACTATTGATTATATTTTATTATTTAGTTTTACTATTTAGTAATTTACTCTATTTTTTAATACACTAAATATTTTTAAAATGATATAATAATAATAATTAATTAAAATTAATTAATGATATTTGTAAAATAATTAATTAGAAAATAGTAATACAGTAATTTGAAAATACAGTAAATATTTTTAAAATAATATAATAATCGTGATTATTATATAAAATAATAATTGTATTTTAAAATAAAAAATAATACAATATTAATTAAATACTAAATAATAATAAAACTAAATAAATATATTTAAAAATAATACAATATTTTTTATTTAGTATATTATTGATTTTGAAAAAAACAATACAGTAATACTAATTAAATAATACTAAATTACTGTATTGTAAATCTTAGTTTTATTAGTATTAAAATTAATAAATAAAAATAAATAGTAATACAATATTTAATTAGTATTATTTAGTATATTAGTATTTAAATTAATAAATAGAAAAAAATTGTAAATTTATAATAGTAAACTGTAAAATTGTAAATTTTTAACAATAAAATAAAAATACATTTACAGAAAAATAGCAAGCCTACCTCACGGAAGAAGGAGTCGAAGACAAACAATGGCGCCAAACTCTGCAACAAAGGTGAACAAACAATGGCGTCCAAGTGAAGAAATGGTGAACAATGGCTTTCAAATTCGCCCTGAACTCTGAAGTCCGCCGCCGTCACATTTTCATGCAACTAATACAATTTCGTGTTGCTTTTAGGGTTTTTTTTTTGCCGGAATTTAAGCGCAGGTAGGTGAGCCGATTAATCAGGATTTTTTACAGATTTAAACGTAATAAGTCGCTGACCATAGTCAACGCATTTTCTGAAAAAATTGGGGAAAAAAACGCGGTTGGGGGTACTAAATGAAAATTGGCAATTAATCACGATTTGTTCCAGATTTATGCTTCTTTGACTGATACCACTTGATATATGAGAATGTGATAACCTCTACAAAAATTCTATAACTAACTTACTACACCCAAATTTATAAACAACACACCTCACTGAAATACTGTATTTTATAGAGGCCATAAAACTGTATTACACTGATAGATAACAGCATATTACCATGCCAAACCTGTAACACGTGCAATGATCTGCAAACGGTTCTCCAAAACTGATTCTCTGTGTACAGTATACAGCTATGACAGACCACCAAACATGCACCAAAAATGAAGAAAGAGAATATCTTTAGCACAGTTGCAGCCCCTGGATGATACTGCCGAACCAAAGGGGTTTCATCCTCTGGTTTTGAGATTCAAGGATTTTGTCCCAAATCAGCTACAAAACACTAATGCAGAAACACACCAGCAAAAAGTGAGAGACTTCTAATAGAAAAATGCCTCATTTTATAGCAGAAAGGAGGGACCAAATTCCATCACTTCCATAACTGACTGCATTCCCAGAATAGCCCTCATTTTAATACTCATGCATCATACTTGGAACAATGTTCGATGCCTCTGTAGAACTCTTGTATCAAGTTTTCTTTTAATTAGCAACAATATGAATAAGAACATTAAGCAGAATCTCATTATAAAGTGATAGGCCTAAGGATTTGTTCCCTTTCAGTAAATATACATTTGCTAGTAGCATAACCTTGGCTGCTATGAAAAGATATGGTCTGTAATGTCCCCTTTTTAGCATGCTCATGTTTGCGGATGGTTTAGCCTATAATTTTGACCCTCGTAGGCTAATGAGGATGGTTAGAGGGTCTTCTGAGGTTTGCATCATCTCCAGTGTTAAGTGATCATCAACTTTGGGCCTTTGTTTGGCGTTCACAAGGGTTCTAGTGCTATACTTACTACTTATAGTAAGTCAGGAGATAGATGAGAGGGACCCTTACTATTTTTATTAAGGCACTTGGTCGTATGGAGATTCATAGAGTTGATCCCCGTTTTAGGCGGTTTGATGAAATCTTAAATATTTAAGGAGATATTAAAGTTTAAATGGCTCAAGATAATATTTAATTATTAAAAAGGCCATATTATAATGTTATAATGTTATAACTTAACGTTATAACTTGAGGGTCAATTTATCATTAAAAGGGGGCCATATTATTATTAAATATTGGGTGCCAACTCCAAAGTATTTAATGAAATATTAAAAGGATGTGAGAAAATAACATTTAATGATATTAAATGTGCCTTTTTGAGAAATTCGACTTTCTCAAGAGGGTTTATATATTTCACTTTGGAGTCTTTGCCATTCATTCGATTGGGCATTGGTTTTGGTGAAAATTTGTCTGAGAGGAAGAAGCCAAGAGTTTCATTCTTCGTGCCATTGGAGGACGTTCACCCTTCAGTGTTGCAGCCATTTGAGGTGGTGAGATATCCACTGAATTTGGCCTTCAGAGGTTCCAGTTGTGCAAAAATCAGAGCATTTGATAAAGTGTTTCAGAGGCGAATCAAAGGGGTTTCAGTGCCAGAAGGAAGAGCAGATCACAAGCTGATAATTGGAGGAAGCTGGTACAAATTTCCATAGAGTGCAGCTGCTTTTTACAGAGTTCATTGCAGCAAGAAGGCAGCTTCATGGTTGGGCAATTTAGGTCAAAGAGGGCTCAAAAAATCATAAATAATTCAAGAGGGTGCGCCTAGCTATTTCTCAACCAGCCACAGCAGATTTGGAAGAAAGGATGCCTGAGTAAAGAGAATCGAATTTATCTTTGATGTACTTTTTGACTGCCTGTAAGAAAATAACAGCCATTCTCTCCAGGTATGATTGTAAATTGTTCATCTTTGCAATTGATTAATAAAGTCACATATTTGAAGTGCTGCAATCCTTCTAGTTTCTCATTATTCTGTATATTACATTTCCAGCCTTGTCTTTTATTTGCAAAAATTCAAAAAAATCAGAAAACCCTCATAAACACCCAAAAATTGCAAGGAGATAAAAATATAGGCAAGTCACTGAATCTAGGGCACAAAGTGTTCTTACATGGTCCATGATTTTACATTTAAGTTTAGATTAATTGGATTTCAATCACTTACAAGCAGCTCCACTGTGTTGTTGTTAACTTGATACTTGTACTCACCTATTAAGGAGGAAGTACCCACAGCAAGGGAGGGATTTTCAGATTTCTATTCATTGGGTGCTAGTTGCAGCAGTGGTTATATTTGAGTTTATCTAAATATGAGAGGATTATTCTCAGAAATTTTCAGCCATCATCTTTTACACCTTGTAATTTTACTGTCCCCAAGAGTGTTTGGAGTTCATGGAAAACTAGTTATAAGGAATTACATTTGGACTAAGAAAAGGATGGTCTTGGTGGCTTGATAAACCTGGAGTAATTCATTCTAATCATAAATTAAGAGGTTGTTAGCGTGTGTGCTAAGTTTTTTCATGAAAGATGTTAGTAAAGAGAGGTTTTACTTTTCACTCTTGGAGTATTGTCTGTAGCCAGAAAACATGTTATAGATTGTGACATGGCTGGGGTCAGTATCTAATAATCTATCATGGCTGGTACAATATCCAGGTCACCTCCCACACTAAAACTAAAAGCGAAACAAGAAACCTAAAAAGTTAAAAAATTAAGGGAAGAAAACTACTACCATTCATAGATAGAGTAAAAAATCCTCATTCCTCACTTGCTTTTGCTAATGTTCATTCTAATTAAGGGGTTGCCAATGCGTGCACCAAGTTTTGCAGGAAAGAGGTTAAAGAGAGGATTTACTTTTCATTCACGGGAGTATTGTCTGGAGCCAGAAAATATGTTATAGATCATGATATGGCTGGGATCAGTATCCATCATGGCTGGTAGAATATCCAGGTCATTGTCCCACATGAAAGCAAAACAAGAAAACTAAAAAGCTAAAAAATAAAAGGAATAAGCTATTATCTTCTATAAATAGAGGCAAAAATCATTCCTCACACTTGCATTTTCTGCTTTTGCTAAGAAATTTCTGTTTTGAATTTTCTATGTTTTATGGTTTTTGTGCATCCAATTTTACATGTGTTATATCCTAGGTTCTCTAAAAATTTAAGATTATTGTGGTTACCATATGTGATACTGTACCTTTGTTGATATTCATATCCACTTTCATGCAGCTTTGCTATGAATAGAATTGAGACTTCCTGCTTCTGCTAAGTCTATTTTCCTTGTGCTGTGTAGAATGATCCTCAGTTCAGATTATGTAAGATATTAAAATGCAGTTGGCTCCAAGATTGAGCTAGTGTAAATCTTTCTTGCGAATTTCTCTTAAGAGGTTTCATTCCCATCACTGCTTGAACAAAGACTAAACTTAAGATGTGGCTCCATGATACTAAATATGGATTAAGAGATCTAGGCAATATGAAAGATAAAAGCTGCCTTCAAATCTTAGGTTGTGTAGCTTATGGCTCCATCTGACTATTTAAAGTCAGACTCAACTTACCTGGACTCACTGGTAATTGTGCACACACAGAGTAACCTGTATCTTCTAGGAATGGAAATGGTCTGACAATGCCACGTAATTTGCTGTCTCATTTTGATGGAGTGGAGTTATTTTGGGTAAGTAATGGAGTATCTAGCAGAAATGGAGGGGTTTTTACTGCTTTGGTAATCTTTCCCCTTGTTGAAATATCTTAACTTTGAAGAGGCAGATGCAGAGGTATATTTAATGAGAATTCTCCCAGTCTCTACATAAAAGAATTTTGACCCCCTCATTCAGAACTAGCTTTTCAGATATCAGCTACAATGGATTTTCAGCAAAGGTAGAGATTCCCATGATGCGGGTGAAAGGAGTTAGACATAGGCTTTTGATAATCATATGCGTTGTTAGAGGACTATTTGTAGAATTTTTCTGTCAGTTGATGTACAACTATGTAATTTATCTGTTTTAGAAGGAAATATAAGGTGTATGCTAGCAAAAACTGAAAAAGAATAAAAGCTTAAACTAGCCATGCTTTGAAAACCCTTAAGCAAAAGTACGTATCTGGAATAGTTCTTGCTGTAGAATCCTTTTGGGATATAAGCAAGAAATCAACAATGATTGTCATACCGTATATCTCTCTTCTTATTTGTTCATTTGTATCTAGAGTATGCTCACATAGTTTTGCTTGTGGTATGACCGTATGTGAGATCTTCGAACTTGAGGGAACCCCCCAGCTCCCTATTTCTTTTCTTGTTCAGCTTGCATTGTTTGGCTGGTGCAAAGTATCATTTCTTTTTCCTTTGGTGTGATAGCTTCTCCTTTCTTAGTGTTAATAGCCTTTTTTTTTTGTGTGATGTTCTTGTTTGCTCTTGCCTTCTTTGGTACACATAGTCTCTGTTGTTATGTAGGGTCCAGCTGCATACCTTTTGATGTTCTTAGCTGAAAATGCAGCCTTCTAAAACAATTACTGTTATTTGAAATTTTCTTGCCTGGATATAAATTGATTTGTTGGCTCACCTTTTTTTCAGTAAAACAGCAACATACTTTATTAAAGTTCTCTAAGGCTGAGAGAAAAATTAGCTCTATGGCATTTTGAAGAACTAGCAAACTGACAAAATAAACATTTTTCACCATTTCAGCGCTCTCTTCAAGTAGGAACCAGTGGATAGCATAGTTACCAGGAAACTCCATTATGCAAACATGGACCACATCTCTATACCTGTACCCAGAGTCACTGGTAGCTATATTTATATATAAATTATAATCTATGTTACGGATTATTACATATAGGCCCCGGGTTCGGTTCGGGTTCGGAATTCAGGTCCGGTCCGCCCGAATTCGCCTGTGGGTCCGAAAATGGGCCTGTGGGTTCGTCCAGGGTTCGGACCCCTGACTGTGGGTCCGGCCAGGGTTCGAAAATTTCGAACCCGATTCGAACCCGGGCAGAATTTCGAGCCCAGCGCGATTTTTAACACGTTTTTTGAATTTTTTAATATTTTTTTGACTTTTTTTTTACTTTTAAATAGTTTTTTATTCTTTCTAACCCTAATACTTGCCTCAAAAACATGAAATAGGTAAAGTGATACTCATTTTACCAATTTGTGAATGAGAAAAAAGGATTTTTTGCCTCCATTGCTGAACTTTCTCTTTTGCTTACACAAGCTGGAATAGACTTGAAGGCTGATCGTAGATTGTTCAAAGTTGATTGTTGTGCTATTCCTAAGCACTTGCAAGTGTCTATTCGTTGCTAAGAAGATCGTAGAGCAAGATTTCTTCAAAAGAGGTAGGTTTTTTGAAGTTTTTTTATTATTTTTTTTAAAAAAAATTTCACAAGTGAACTTCAACTCTTTTGTTTTGCTTTTTAATTATTGTTTTGTTTTACTTTCATTCTTCTAAATGTCTATAACACATGTTCAATTTTTTCATTTTTTTGAAATTAATTAAGTCTTTTAGTTTCAAATTCAATGAATCAATACCAAAATTTCAATATGTTGTGCCTTAGGTATTCACTATTCCGTATTACAATGGCAACCGGTACCTCCTCGGGCTCAATCCAATCTCGTTTCAAAATAAACCCAGCCTCTCCCCTTTGGAAATATGTAGAAATGGTTCAACAACTTCCAGGTGTTGGAGGATATGTTTGGATTTGTAGTCATTGCAATGTTCAATATTCGAGCTCATACAGTCGAGTAAAAGGGCACTTGTGCGGGATCCCTGAAATAGGCATCAAAAATTGTCCAGGTGAAAACAACGCAGGCATTCCAGAACATATAGTGTTGAAATATATTGCTGAGCAAGAAAAGGCAGACCAAAAAACAACCGGTGGTAAAACAAGCCATCCTTTGAAGAAAGGATCTCGAACCATGAAACCCCCTACACCACCTTCTTATTTTCCACCTACAGAAAGCCATCCATTTATGGACATCCCTCAAGAGCAAACCATGCCCTCTTCAAATAAAAGATCTAAGGGACCGTTGGAAGCTTCATTTGAGTGAGGCAAGAGATGCTAGAATCAAGACATAACAAGATGTGTCTATGCCAATGGATTGGCATTCAAGTATTTGTTAGATTCACCATATTGGCAAAAAATGAGGTGAAATCTAGTAATAAAGGCTCAAAAGGGTATAAGGAGCCCGAGTTTTGAGAAGGTGTGTTGCACTTTATTGGAGAAAGAGGTGAAACATGTAGCAGACTCTTTGAAGCCCATAAGGGATTCGTGGATCGAACAGGGGTGACCATAGTTTCTGATGGATGGAAAGATGCAAGAAATTGCCCATTGATCAATGTTATTGCTGTGTCCCCTAAAGGGGGGCAATGTTTTTGAGAGCAGTGGATTGTGAAGGACAGGTGAAAGATGGTCCATTTATTGCTGACATCCTTTGCCAGGCTATTGAAGAAGTGGGCCATCAAAATGTTGTGCAAGTTGTAACCCGACAATGCCAAAAATTGTAGAGACTCTTTGGGTTGTGGTTGAGGAGAAGTATCCACATTTTCCGGACACCTTGTGCTGTCCACTCCCTCAACCTAATGCTACAAAAGTTTGGAGCCAAAATTGAGTGGATCAAACAAGTGTGTGCGGAGGTTGAAGACATCCAAATGTTCGTCACCAACCACCATATGTCACAAGGCATATTTAGACATTTCTCAAAATTGGAATTGTTGAAGGTAAGTTAATTCTCTCAATATTTTTTAAATTTTTGAATTTTTTTCTTTTTTTAATTTTAATTTTTTAAATTTTGATTTTGTATATTTAAATTATATTTTGTTTAATTTTGATTTTCAAGCAGTTTGCGAGACGTTTTTCCTCCAACACAATTGTGTTGAGACAACTTATAAAGGTTTGTGAGGCACTATGTGCCATGGTAATCAGCCCTAATTGGGTTGTATGGAGGCAATCTAGCAATGAAAGGGCAAATAGGATCAAGCAAAGGATCCTAGATGATGGTTGGTGGGATCGTGTTGAGTATCTTGTCAGTTTCACCGAGCCCATACTGAGCATGATCCATTACACTGACTTGGATAGACCTTGTTTGGGCGAAGTATATGATGGTATCGACTCAATGATTGAGAAGATGAGATCCATCATCAATGCAAAAGAGGAAGATCCTGAAGAAAAATTCTTCAAAGAGCTACACGAAATCATGGTTGATAGATGGAACAAAATGACCACTCCCTTGCATCTTCTCGCTTTTGCATTGAGTCCCAAATCTTATAGCCCTGAGATACTTTCTACTTCATCAAGAGTTGCTCCATATAGGGATGGTGAAGTGGCCCAAGGGTACAAGGCAGCAATTCGTAGAATCTTCAGTGATCGTGACCAACGTGATCGAGTGAGGGTTGAGTTTATGGCTTTTGCATGCTCTGGGAGTGTTGATCAGAATATGGATGCTCTTCAAGACAAGTGCAAGGTGGATGCTCATAGTTGGTGGTACTTCCATGGGCAAGAATACATGCACCTCCAACCTATTGCAATAAAAGTTTTATCCCAAGTAAGTTTTATATTTGTAATTTTAATTTTAATTAATAATTTTGTTTAGTTAAATTTTGTAACTCTTAACTATTTATTAATTTAATTTGGTCTTAATAGGTTGCTAGTTCATCCTCTTCTGAGAGGAATTGGAGCACATACTCCATCCACTCAATAAAACGCAATAGGCTACATTCAAAAAAGGCTGAGGACTTGGTGTATGTGCATTCAAACTTGCGCCTCCTTACACACAAACATAGTTCTTACAAAGAAGGAGACACAAGGAGGTGGGATATTGAGCCAGAGCAGCTTGAATTGGATGCTTCCACAAGTCACTTAGCTGCACTTGATATTGATGATGACTATCAGCCTGAAGCAGCTACTACTGAGCATGAGAGCGGTAGTGTTAGTGCTAGTGGTAGTGCTTGTGCGAGTGCCACTAATGCTATTTGTGGTTCTACACAAAATGTAGCATCTAATGATGCTGATGATGCTACTTTTTTTGATGACCCATATGATTCAGATTGATCAATGATCAATAATTAATAATTATTAATGGCTGATTGTAAACTTTAATTTATAATTCTATATTATGACATTTGACTTTTGAGTATAAAGTGGTGGTGTATTTTTGCTATGTTATTTGACTATTAATATGGTGGTGTATTCTGAACTTAATTACTGCTGCAAATATGTATATATTTCTGATTTTTATATGTTTTTGTATTACCGAACCCAAAACGAACCCAACCCCAAAAAAAAAAATTTCCCAAACCGGCGAACTGGGTTCTATAATACAACTGTATCCTTATCATTTACTTGTGTACTCTTATTTGATTGGCATTCTTGTGCCTGTACCACGATTACCACGCACCCCATCTCGAGGTAACATTGGTGGATAATTGAATAACTCTTTATGGCATAGGCATTCTTTTCTCTCTCTTCTTTTTTCTTCCTTATGCCAATTTTGTGCTAACTCCATTGTAGAGAACCAGAGGCAGGTTTCCTCATTTGTTTTATCTTAGTAATTATTTTTAACTTTGGCTGGTTGATACACTATATCCCAAGCAGGTTTTAATTTAATTAATTTATAATTTGTATGAGTTCATGATTTTTCTTTGGGTTAATTATTTTAAATCATCCTTAGGTTCTCTGTCATTATCTCTTTATGATCTCTGTGGTTAGGTAAATCTGGGATTTATTCTTCAGTAGTGTGGCATACTAAAGGAAAATTAGTGGTTACTTTTTTTGATATGGAAATTGAGGATTATGGGTCTGTCACCCTTTACATTAACACCAAAAAAACTATTACATTTGAACAATGGTTGCTTGAACTGACAAAACCCCATTCAGAGGCAGCCAAGAAGGATTAGAGACAGTGGTTGTAGAAACCATTAAATACAATAAAACACAGCCCAAAAATTTAAAAAAGGGCCAAACCCTAAGCTGCCAAAGTGTGACAAAACAACAAAAAATGATAAGAAACTACAGTCTGCACCACTTTGAATGTTTACTTTTAGTATAAATATAGAAAGGTTGCATGTTTGGAATGAACAGGTTTATTCTGTTAATAAAAATTGTAGTTTAGAAATTTATGGTGTATGCAGAAGTTTGACAACAAATAATGCCAGGAATTGTTACTGAAAGTAGAAAGCAAGAGAATGTAATGGGATCAATAAGGGGAAGGTATTCTATGAATCTAGACTTTATCTGCTTTGATAGATTGGAAAAAGAGTTGCATGGAAACTGATACAGCATTGGATGTAGATATGGCTAATTTTCAAGGCAAATTTTCCAGGTCCACTGATACACATACAGCTAGATACAATACTTCTAGAAATATACATATATTTAACTATTTATATATCTTAGAGTATAGAACATAACTTTAAAAATATATATTGATATTAATATATATATTTTAGTTTACAATATTTTGTTTTTTATATAATGTTTGTGTCTTTGGTGATATATATATGTGTGTGTGTGTGTGTGTACAGTTTTTTATTTTTTATTTTTAATATATTTTATTTATTATTACAAATTTTGAATGTTTTGCATAAACCATAAATTGGATGTATCCAAATGTATCAAATATGGCTCAAATATAGACTTATTTATGGATATGGTATCCATGCCATATCTAGGAGTATTGTATCCATATTGAGTATCCAGACTGGGGAGGAGAAGTATCTAGCAGCTCTAATTGCAAATTGTCCTATTTAGTATTGTTTCTTCATTGTAATTTGTAATACCAGCAATATTTGTTCTCTTTGGGCTGTCACCATTCTATAATTTTATTGCCTGTTAAGGTGAGGACTTCTTAGTTCTTCAAGCATTTATTTGATAATTCTTATGTAGTTTTTTCTGTGGTAGGTGTTCATTACACCGTTCCATCAGGAAATTTGGATTCAGGGACAAGGAATCCGTACACATATGTTTACCTACATCTCCTGGGGGTCTATGTAAAAGTACCATAGCCATATCCTTATTCATATACTCCTCTACCCTATTTTGAATTGAAGTTACATACCCACATCCCATGTCTCTTGGTGTCTGTGCTTTGAGTATCGACTGTGGTGTTAGTTTGAAACTTTTACTAGACGTAACATGTATGATATTAGAAGATAGCCTATTGACATGTTTCTTGTTGTAATCTGACTTCCTAAGGATAAGCTGTACACAAGCCTATTGCCATGTTTCTTGTCATAATCTGACTTCCTTAGCATAAGCTGTACACAGGATGTTGTGGTTGCGAAGTTGATAAAACATGATTGGCTAAGGGCTTTGCGGATGACAACATATGGATTTCTTCTGTATGGTCCAGGTTCACAGGCATGGTATGAGCTACTTGACAGGGCCTTTCCAGAGCAAACTTTGAGAAACCTTTCTGTCAAGGTTTGAGCTTCTCCTTAATTGTCGTTTACCTCATTATTGGAGTGCGTATTTGTTGTGGCCCAGAAATAGTATTGTTTCTGTTGGCTAATAACTCTTGTTTGTAATTATTAAATTGAAAATTTTCCAACTGTTTCCTGGACTTAGCATGTTTCGCTTGAGAAATTACTCTATATTAATTTATATTATTTCATTTTAGTGCAGGTCACTTTGAATCAAATTGTACTTGGTCCTTGTGTGATTGCTGTTGTCTTTGCATGGAATAGTCTATGGCAGGGGAAGCTTAAAGAGCTTCCTAATAAGTATCGAAAGGATGCAATCCCTACACTTGTTTATGGTGAGTCAAATTGTCATTTTTAAGGGACCAAGTGTTTTCACCTTGCATCAATAATTTGTTTAGCTTCTGTGAACTTTACATCATGGTCACTCTTTTGCAGGATGGAAGTTCTGGATT
>VDFB02166182.1:0-17668 GCA_007258455.2 Sequoia sempervirens | reverse complement strand
ATGGCATCAACATATTATTCCTTCAACCAATGAGTGACCAATCCTTTCTCTAGGTAAAGAGGTGTTGCATAAGGAAAAAAAATATCCAATAAATATTTAATATTAAACTTTAGTGATCTTTGGAAAAGTCTAGCATATTTGCATGCCTTGACTTGTAAATATTAAAATTATAAAATAAAAGTAATGATTAAAATACACCCTAGTGCTCAAGGATTTTTCTAGTTTCTTTGTCAATCTATAGAAGATAGAGATTTTATTTTAAAAAATGGTTATAGTGGTACCAAGATAATAATGTATCATTACAAAAGCCTTGGTTTCATAGATTTAGAACTATTATAAGATATTTTTTTAGCTATACTAGTATGGATTAGATTACAAAATCTTTATTTGTATATGGATGTGTGTTTCCAAGGTATATGAAATATACTAGACAATTTTCTAGCTTTGGATTAAAAAATAGATGGTTGAATTCATTATAGATCAACTAGGATTATGGTCCAGAGTTACATACAATTGAAAGGATACAAGATGAAATTTAGTTGAAAGTGGAGGATAGGATATGGAAGCAAGTTTTGGACTATAAAATTGTGTCATTTTACGTAAGGCATGTTCTTAAGTAGGACATATTGTTCTATTTGCAAGGTAGGAAAATCTTACTTGACCAAACAAGATATATGGTGGAAAGAGTTAGGAAAGTTATCTCAACCTTGCATTCTAATTATACAAACACAAGAAATATAATTTTTAAAATATAGAACACAAAAATATAATTCTAGGTTATAAAGGTTGATTTTAGCCCCCTCGCTTGAACAATTAGAATAGACCTTAACCAAAGAAGGTTGGTTATAGTGGCATAGAGCTCTCTGAGATCTTCAATTTTTTAAAAAGGTGCTCAATCAACTATTTGGATCAAAATTTATGGCCTTTAACATAAAAAATTTAAGAGCATATATGACACATAAGACAATTATAAGAGGGAGTTACACTTGTTGACCAATTCATGACACTTGTTATGCCATGTCATAAGGCATGTTTAAATAAAGATATTGGAGCCAAAGTGGAGCACCCAAGTTGGTGAGTGGATTATGATGAGCTTATGACAAGTGTAAGGAATATGTTTTTTTAACTTGTGGACTCATATTATGATACACACACGGACTTTTACTAGGGATTCAAACACCATATTTTAAATGGTTTTATCTCATGCCTTCTAAATTATCATTTGATACTTTCACATATTACTTATCCTATTTATTGATTGCTTGAGATGAAGGTTTCATAATGAGTTTTCTAGATACTATTATTTTACCAAGATTTCTCTAGATCTCTTGTAGGTAATACTCCTATAAAGGCCTAGAATCTATAAGTATATTGTAATTATCAATGTAATGATCACCTTCTCCTTGCCTTGAGATATCTAGTTTGTCATGTATGTGTATGTTTCTTTGAGTTCTTAGATGTGTTTCAATTTCACCATTTTCATTAATAAATATTTTTATAATGATTGTATGTATTTAAGGTGTGTGAGCCTTATCAATGAAGGTCATGAGTGGAATTTAGTTTATGTTGTATTATTTAAGATGATCATATTATGCTTTTATATTTGGTTTATCATAGTGCTTTATTTCATTTCTATCTATTTATGTACCAAGAATATAGATATGATGGTTAGACGGTTTATATGATATATATGACATTATACCTTGTTGGGTGATTATGAATCACTTTGGCTATTATGTATGGAGTAGGTACATTTGGCGTGTGACCTAAGTGTGTAGGTATAGGGTTATTTTCCACATGAATTGGCAGGTTTGGGTTAATTCCCCAATGGTGGTTATATTGAAGATGCTACTTTGGGTGAATATGTTTGGCAGCCCTTATGTCACCTGATTAGAGTGTGAGATGAGCCCTTAATTTTTATATCATTATTTTGCATCAAAATCAATGAATATTGTGATTATTTATTTCTCCATTGCATGTAATTGTATTTTTAATAGGTTAAATCTTGCATGTTGAGGATACATGATGCATCTGGGAATTAGGAAATTTGGGAAAGATAAAGGGAAATGCTATTTTTAAAAGTATTAGAAAACATATTTATTTTGATAACACCAATATTAATTTTTTTAATGAGGTAGAAAATAGGAGATCTACGAGGGTTTTGATTTTTCTGAGTAAGTTGGTCACCCTTGTGTCACATCATACCATTGGCACAAGATTTCTCCTATCCTTCCACATTTGTTATGGATTTTTGTAAGTCGCCCTCCTTATATGGACACAACTGGCTCCAACCCAGTAGTTCAAGATGGTGTTGATAGTTTGACATCTATGTAACATGGATCCCCCAAACAAGTTCCCCAAGAAGTTTGTACCAAAGTTATTCCATGAGGTATGTCCTCTAAAACCCCTACACATGTTGTTTTTACCATCCCTAAATTTGACAGTACATGTCAATGTTTAGAAAAAATTACTCTTATAGGCTACTTTCTGAGGTGGACCCCCTTGTAATCATGATAAGGGAATGTATTAACAAAAAATGGGTTCCACATGGTGTTCGAATTTATGTTGTTCAAAACCTCACAAATGGTTTTTTTTTTTTTTTTTAAATCAATCATGTTCAGGTTGTCCTTAACATGGTCATTGGTTCATCGATTTTTTTCTATTATTGTTTTAGCCTTAGACATGGGACTTCATAGTCTTGGATGACAAGAAATTTTGTGTACTTGTATGGCTTGAATTTCTAGGCCTTTCCTTGCCTTGTTGGTGATTTTTGCACCCTATTGCTTCTTCTTTAGGGAAAGTCATTTTCATTGAACCCGACCACTTATACTAGACCTAGCCTTAGAAATGGGTTTTTGTTGAAGTTGATTTGTCCAAAGACTTGAAAGAGTCGATAGAAATTCAAATAGGCAATCTTTGTCATACCCAACGGGCGATCTACCTTAATGTTCCCAACACATGTTTTAGTGTCAATATTTTGAGCATAAAATTAAGAATTATACTCTAGCTACCCTCAAGCTTAAGTCTCCTCCTTAGCTGGCTGATACCTCCTAGCCTTAAGAGGCTACCACAAAAATTAAAGAACAATGGACTATGGTTTCACACTAGAAAGGTAAAAATACCAGTTCTAGTGGGGCCCAAGTTAAAAGTAGGATTCCTTGGCTACTAAAGAGAAACCAATTAGTGTTTCAAACCCTTTTGATAAGGGGAAATTATTTCTTGAGCCCATGGGTGATTTTCCTTCTAGAGCATTGGTTCTTTGTTTGCAGCCAACATTGGTGTTGTCTTCGTAGTCAAATATGTTGCTTTATTCTTATTCATTGCCTAAGAATTTCTGATGATCAATCAACCCTCCTGAGCATATATAAGAATGTGAATATGTTGTTGAGAAATGGAGAATTTCTTTTTCCATCATTCAGTTAAACTCTTTATCCCTAGAGTTCTTGCATAAATGTTTCTCCACATCTAAGGAGTCAAATAGTGATGATATGCTTGACTCCTATCCATGGATTTTCTCTCTTGGAATGTCTGAGTTCTCATTGACCTCACTAGGAAATATTCCATGCAAGATAATCATTAGAAACATTCTAGTTTCTATATTTACAAGAAGATAATATTTTTGGCTTCATTCTGTATGCAACATGTCATATTATTTGGCCAATTAGTACGATGTTTTACACCAATCATGATGTTGGTCATGGAGCAGTTTTCATCTTTCTCTCCACAATGGAATTCTTATGTTGTAGACCATGGTTCTGGTCCAACTCATCATCTTATATGTATCCTTATGAATGTTGATAATTATTCATTTGGGATCATTATTGTTTATGCTTCCAATAATGTTGTTGAGTGATCTCTCTTGTGATGGTAGATTACAAACTCAATTCCAACTAACACTTGGGTCTTTTACAAAGACTTTAATATGTTGGAGATGGCTTACGAAAAGGATGGGAATTTTCCTTTTTTCTAGACCATTGGTGAGTGAGAGTCGTGGTTTTACATGTGTAATAAGTTTGGTCTTAATAATCCCAGCTTGGGCCATCATCACGTCCAAACTATTGGCATACATGGATTAATTTTTGGTCTGGTTTTGAAAAGTCTTTAAACATCTCAATCATGTGATGATCTTTGCACAATCTTTTTTTTCCTTTGTTAGTTACTTCTCTCTTTCAGTGATGTCATTGCTAGATGCTACCTAATTTGAACACTTTCCCATCAAGTTTCACATTGAATGGAAAGTGGGTCTGACCTAACCTTGCAAGTCTCAATTTTTTACACTTCCTTGATGAGTCATCAACCCACACTACCCCATATTAGGAAGATTTAGAATCTTGAATACCATCTTACTCAACCAACTGGGTGGATTTTATGGTGGAACATAGCTATTCAATGTACATCTCATTTCCTCTGCATATATGGTCACCAGTTGGTCATATTTAGGAGGCAATCATACGAGGCTACCACATAAGATCTCTACCATGCCATGGAAGAGATTGTTGCCAATCCCTTCTCCCCTAATTTTCAAGTTCAAGTGGCAGAGCTAAGGCAACAAAAAAATAGTAGACAACAAATGTGCCCAAATTAAATCTAAACTTCATTGGCTAAAAGTTGAAGATAAGGCTTCGAAGGAATTTTTCTAGGCCCTTTGTGCTAAACATACTTCCCATAGAAGTAAGAAAATTAAGGAAGGCTACCAAGTTCTTAAGGAGCTACCAAGCATTCTCCAAGCCTTCATGAAGCATTATGAGAAGGTTTTCATAGCTCTGGAAAATTCTCCTAATGGAGAGCATGTCCTCGGGGAGTGCCTTCAAGTTGTTCCTTGCTTGCTTTCTTCAGTTAAAAACTTATGTGATCAATTTCTCTCCCTTACCAATATTAAGGAGGCCCTGAGCACAATGGATGATGATAAAGCCCTTCAGTGGATTGGTTTTTCTGTGAATTTTTTAAGGCTCTCTGGGACTATGTTGGCGAGGATTTGCATAAATTTTATCCAGAAGCTTTCCATTCTAAATCCCTAAGGAAGATTATAAACAAAGGAAATATTAAACTCATAACTAAAGTTGGTGATCCCAACGATATTTGAAATTGGAGGCCCATCATGCTACTCAATATGTCTTACAAAATTATTACCAAAGCTTTGGCTCTATAATTCTACCATCTTCTTTTCTAGATTGTTCATCCTGGATAAACAAGTTTCAGTAAATCTTAGTTATCTTAGATAAAATTATTGTTATCTACGAAGGTATGAAATGGGCTTGATTCTCTCAGTAGAAGGACCTTTTCTTAAAAATTGACTTTGGTAAAGCTTATAATCACATTGAGTGGCCTTATATCCTTTCCATGCTCCATGATTTGGGGTTTGGTCCCTGCTTCATTCAATATGTTAGTATGTTTTTTTATTCCTCTTCTTGCATTATCATCAATGGTTTCCAATATCATGCTTTTGGGCTCTTTTGATCCATTTTTCAAGGTTTAACTCTAGCCCTTTCTCTCTATGTTCTTGTTGTTGAAGAATTTGAGTATCTTCTAGCTCACTCAACTTCTCATGGGCTAGTTAGGGGAATTTCCTTGCCTAATTCTTCAACCTAACTTGTTAATGGACACTTTGCAGATGATTCTTTCCTTACTCTCATTGAAGAGGAGAAAAAAATCAAGCTTTATCTCAAATGTTTGGAAATATTTTGTTAGACATCGGGCTCATGCCCATTCAATGGAACAAGACTCAATGTTACTAGAAATTTATTCTTCTTATGCCTCTGTGGCTTCAAAATTTTGGTTGGAGATGGATTGGCCATGATGGAATCTTTAGATTTGTGGGCATTCCCTTTTCTTTCTAGGCTTCTTAGGTGGCCTTCCATCATTTTGTTCTCTCTATAATTGAAAAGAATCTTGCTTATTGGATTACTAAGCCTCTTTCCATGACAAGTAAATTTTATGCATGTTCTAAAATTCTAGCATCCAATCATGTGTTTTGTTCTTCTTATTGGGCTCCCTCTAAGGCATCCTACCTAAAACTGAAGAATATTCTCTTGGATTTCCTCTAGGATTGCTTTGATGACCACAATGTATTTTATCAGGTTGCCTAGGAATCTTGTTGCTTCCCTTGTAAATCTGGAGGGTTTGGGTTTTGATGACAATGCAGGAGTACAAACAACTCAAACAATCTCAACTCAACCAAGTTCTTACTTGTCCTTGCAACTTGGACTCAACCTTTCCTCACAAAACCCTTGATCTAAACCATCCAAACTGAGAATAAGGCACAAAACCACTTGTTGATTCCTCTGTACACTTTTAAACAACATCAAATGACTGACTCAAAATGAATTTCCAACTTAAACATTTCAATTATAAGCATTCTCAAAGTAGACTGTCCTAACAACAAACTAGGCCCAATTAGGCCTCATAAGCAAAACATCTCCAACCTCCAAGCCCATTTTATTTGATGATTCCACAAACATGTTCATAGATACCTTCCCAAACAAACTAAACTATCTCCCACATTTAACTCAAGACATTTCATCAGACACCTGTCCTAAACCTTCATTTTGAGACTAGAAAAGGGACTGTCACAAAATTGCCATGCACATATCAGTATATAAATGAACTCAAGAACATTTTAATCCATCAAACCCTATCTAGAGAGGGCTAAAAATACACCTCTACAACCTTTTTAATCACTGTCACCCAAGAAGAATCCCTTTTACATCATCAAAACATGAAATTCTCATTGAACACTATCATTCTCCAGATTTTTGTACAAACTACAGACCTAGGGCATCATTAGGTCTGCCCAAAACCTTACCCTCACACTTTTCAACTTGTATATCTATTAGTATACACATGTAACCATATATACACCAATTTATAGCAATTTTCAATGGTTAGAACTTGAGAAACACAATTTTGATTACCCACTGTTACCCTAGATCATGGTTTCAACCCGCTTGAAGTAATTTGCAAATACCTTTCTCAAAACTAATTGGATTTTCATGAAACCAAAAGGAAAACAAAGTAGATTCATAGGGCTATAATTTCCAATTGAGGAGGATTGGATTCAACACAAAATATGGTTGTACAATGGCCTAAAATCAATGAAAATGTTGGAAAATAACAGAAAAACTAAACATTTCATTAATTTTCACACTCCTACATCATTCCCCAACCTTCCTCAAAGTGTGTGAGACTTCAAAATGTATTTATAAAGAAAATCCAACACCTCAAAATAGTTTTTCAACTACCTTGTCTCTTCACCTTCCGCCATCTTACAATTTGTTGCTTTTTACAAAATTGTCTTGACAACATTTTGTCAATCTTGCAAATTTTACATTTAGACCCAATGACACAAAAATGATTATATAGGACCTAATACAAGCTCAAAATGATCTAATTGAACTTATTACATCATGATATTATCACTACCAAATCAAAACCCTAGAATTACCTCATGGAGGCATGAATTTGCAAGGGTGCACCTGCACCATTCTCTCCAACCAAAAAGAATTCCAAGTCCTCTTGGATTGAATGTACCAAGCCTTATCATTAATGCTCCTCCTTGTGGTCTTCTATGCCCTGCTTCTTTCATCTTCACCTTTGGTTTGAGTTGGTCTATGCCAACTTGCTTCCATTTTGTCTTGCCACC
The DNA here is from genome assembly GCA_007258455.2 of Sequoia sempervirens. Lineage (NCBI taxonomy): Eukaryota > Viridiplantae > Streptophyta > Pinopsida > Cupressales > Cupressaceae > Sequoia > Sequoia sempervirens. The sequence continues at coordinate 10,029 of VDFB02166182.1, read as the reverse complement.
TAGAATATGCTTCTTCATGCCCTGATATGTCTCAATCTCCCTTTGTCCCTATTCAATCTGCTGCACCTTGATCTTTAAATTGTTCCCTATCCAAAATATTAGTACTACAAAGAAATGATACATTTTTTCTATCACAATACCTCCATGTTTCTTCAACTCTTTGTAAGTCTCCAAGACCAATTCATCCTTGATCTCCCCTTTGTCCAATCTTGACACCGACTCAATATCTTCTCCTTCTGAGATCAGGTCCTTTATCTCTATTACTCCTTCACCTTCATGCTTGGGAATGACTGCAATATCTTTGCCTTCATCCATGAATTCTTCTTCTTCATCTTCAAATGCATCTTCCTCTATTCTCTTCATTTGTCTTCTTCTTTTGACTGTCTTCTTAATGGGCCATACCATCTTCCTTTTCACTGTCAAATTCCAACTTTGTGCTTGTCTAAGCAACTACTCCATCCTCAACTGGGACTCCTGGAACTGCAAATCCAATCTTCTTATGTCTTGCTTCAGTGCTTCTATCTCTCTATCAAACTTCTCTTGCCTCTTTATCTCTTTTCTTCTTTCCTCTTCCTGCAAATGCCTTCTTAGCAAATCCATTTTGTCTTTACTCAAGCAAGTCTCTCCTTGCTTCTTCTCAACTTCTTTGCCTCACCTAGGTCCTTCCACTTTTCCTCAACCTAGTCTTTTGGCCACCAACTTGCACACAACCACAAACAAACTCTTTCTCTCTGCCGAGACCTTTTTGAGCTCTGATACCAAATTGATGACAAGCAAGAGCACAAACAACTCAAACAATCTCAACTCAACCAAGTTCTTACTTGTCCTTGCAACTAGGACTCAACCTTCCCTCACAAAACCCTTGATCCAAACCATTCAAACTAAGAATAAGGCACAAAACCACTTGTTGATTCCTCTGTACACTTTTAAACAACATCAAATGACTGACTCAAAACCAATTTCCAACTTAAACATTTCAATTATAAGAATTCTCAAAGTAGACTGTCCTGACAACAAACTAGGCCCAATTAGGCCTCATAAACAAAACATCTCCAACCTCCAAGCCTATTTTCTTTGATGATGCCAAAAAAATGTTCATAGATACCTGGCCAAACAAACTAAACCATTTCCCACATTTAGCTCAAGACATTTCATCAGACACCTATCCTAAACCTTCATTTTAGACTCCAAAAGGGACTGTCACAAAACTGCCATGCACAAATCAATATATAAATGAACTCAAGAACATTTTAATCCACCAAAACCTATCTAGAGAGGGCTCAAAATATACCTCTACAAAATTTTAATCATTGACATCCAAGAAGAATCCCTTTTACATAATCAAAGCATAAAATTCTCACTAAACATTGTCATTTTCCACATTTTTGTACAAACTAGAGACCTAGGGCATCATTAGGTCTGCCCAGAACCTTACCCTCACACTCTGTAACTTGGAAATATGTTAGTATACACATGTAAGCATATATACACAAATTTATAGCAATTTTCAACTGTTAGAACTTGAGAAACACAATTTTAATTACCCAATGTTACCTTAGATCAGGGTTTCAACCCACCTGAAGTAATTTGCAAATATCTTTCTCAAAAATAATTGGATTTTCATGAAACCAAAAGAAAAACAAAGTAGATTCATAGGGATATAATTTACAATGGAGGAGGATTGGATTAAACATAGAATATGGCCGTACAATGGCCTAAAATCAATGAAAATGCTAGAAAATAACAAAAAAACTAAACATTTCATTAATTTTCTCACTCCTACATCATTCTCCCACCTTCCTCAAAGTGCGTGAGGATTCAAAATATATTTATAAATAAAATACAATGCCTCAAACTAATTTTTCAACTACATTGTCTCTTCACCTTCCACCATCTTACAATTTGTTACTTTTTTACAAAATTGTCTTGACAACATTTTGTCAATCTTGCAACTTTTACATTTAGACCCAATGACACCAAAATGATTAGCTAGGACCTAATACAAGCTCCAAATGATCTAATTAACCTTATTACATCATGATATTATCACTACCAAATCAAAACCCTAGAATTTCCTCATGGAGGCATGAATTTGCAAGGGTGCACCTACACCATTCTCTCCGGCCAAAAAGAATTCCAAGTCCTCTTGGATTGAATGTACCAAGCCTTATCATTAATGCTCCTCCTTGTGGTCTTCTATGCCCCGCTTCTTTCATCTTCACCTTTGGTTTGAGTTGGTCTATGCCAACTTGCTTCCATTTTGTCTTGCCACCTGGAATATGCTTCTTCATGCCCTGATATGTCTCAATCTCCCTTTGTCCCTTTTCAATCTGCTGCACCATGATCTTTAAATTGTTCCCTATCCAAAATATTAGTACTACAAAGAAATGATACATTTTTTCTATCATAATACCTCCATGTTTCTTCAACTCTTTGTAAGTCTCCAAGACCAATTCATCCCTAATCTCCCCTTTGTCCAATCTTGACACCAACTCAATATCTTCTCCTTCTGAGATCAGGTCCTTTATCTTTGTTACTCCTTCACCTTCATGCTTGGGAATGAATGGAATATCTTTATTTTCATCCATGAATTCTTCTTCTACATCTTCAAATGCCTCTTCCTCTATTCTCTTCATTTGTCTTCTTCTTTTGACTATCTTCTTAATGGGCCATACCATCTTCCTTTTCACTGTCAAATTCCAACTTTGTGCTTGTCTAAGCAACTACTCCATCCTCAACTGGGACTCCTAGAACTCCAAATCCAATCTTCTTATGTCTTGCTTCAGTGCTGCTATCTCTCTATCAAGCTTCTCTTGCCTCTTTCTCTCTTTTCTTCTTTCCGCTTCCTCCAAATTCCTTCTCAGAAAATCCATTTTCTCTTTACTCAAGCAAGTCTCTCCTTGCTTCTTCTCAACTTTTCCTCACCTAGGTCCTTCCACTTTTCCTCAACCTAGTCTTTTGGCCACCAACCTGTACACAACCACAAACAAACTCTTTCTCTCTTCCCATACCTTTCTGAGCTCTGATACCAAACTGATGACAATGCAAGAGCACAAACAACTCAAACAATCTCAACTCAACCAAGTTCTTATTTGTCCTTTCAACTAGGACTCAACCTTCCCTCACAAAACCCTTCATCCAAACCATCCAAACTGAGAATAAGGCACAAAACCACTTGTTGATTCCTATATACACTTTTAAACAACATCAAATGATTGACTCAAAACCAATTTCCAACTTAAAAATTTCAATTATAAGAATTCTCAAAGTAGTCTATCTTGATAGAAAACTAGGCCCAATTAGGCCTCATAAGAAAAACATCTCCAACCTCCAAGCCCATTTTCTTTGATGATGCCACAAAAATGTTCATAGATACCTTCCCAAAAAAACTAAACCATCTCCCACATTTAACTCAAGACATTTCATCAGACACCTATCCTAAGCCTTCATTTGAGACTCCAAAAGGGATTGTCACAAAACTACCATGCACAAATTAGTATATAAATGAACTCAAGAACTTTTTAATCCACCAAAACCTATCTAGAGAGGGCTAAAAATAAACCTCTACAACCTTTTTAATCACTACCACCCAAGAAGAATCCCTTTTACATCATCAAAACATAAAATTCTCACTGAACACTATCATTTTCCAAATTTTTGTACAAACTACAGACCTAGGGCATCATTAGATGTGCCCAAAACCTTACCCTCACACTCTGCAACTTGGAAATATATTAGTGTACACATGCAAGCATCTAGACACCAATTTATAGCAATTTTCAATGGTTAGAACTTTAGAAACACAATTTTAATTACCCATTGTTACCCTAGATCAGGGTTTCAACTCGCCTGAAGTAATTTGAAAATATCTTTCTCAAAACTAATTGTATTTTCATGAAACCAAAAGGAAAACAAAGTAGATTAATAGGGCTGTAATTTCCTATGGAGGAGGATTGGATTCAACACAAAATATGGCTGTACAATGGCCTAAAATCAAGGAAAATGCTAGAAAATAACAAAAAAACTAAACATTTCATTAATTTTCACACTCCTACATCATTCCCCAACCTTCCTCGAAGTGTGTGAGGCTTCAAAATGCCTTTATAAAGAAAATCCAATGCCTCAAACTAACTTTTCAACTACCTTGTCTCTTCACCTTCCACCATCTTACAATTTGGTGCATTTTTACAAAATTGTCTTGACAACATTTTGTCAATCTTGCAACTTTTACATTTAGACCCAATGAAAAAAAAATGATTATCTAGGACCTAATACAAGATCAAAATGATCTAATTGAACTTATTACATCATGATATTATCACTACCAAATAAAAACCCTAGAATTTCCTCATGGATGAATTTGCAATGGTGCACCTGCAACAGGTTTTTATCCACCCAACAACAAGGGTTAGCTCTTTGTATCAAATAAATTATTTGATCCCTGATTGGAATTGAAGCTTTGAAGATTTTACTTTGTCATTGTATTTCCTCCAATCACCTAGTTTGTTTTCCTTCTTGGAGGGGGATTGGTATTCAAACCTTTCTCACCATATATGATGTAGTGCACATCAAAGACACTTTTGTGGCCAAAATAATTTGACATTCTTGGGAGGTTGTTAAGCCTTGGATTTTTTGAAATGGGTTCAATTTCAAAGAGGGCCTTTATTTCAATCAACACAATCTCTAGTGGTCTCCTCTTTTCCAATATCAAGGTCATCCTTTGGCTCAATTTCAATGGATGAGGGCTTGTGGTTTCACAAAAAACTATCCAATTCCCACATGATTTATTCTCTAGAACTTCTATGAGCCTTATGTCCTACGATGAGATTAAGGATAAATTTCTCCTTTATCATAAGGACCTTGAGACTTTTACAATTGTCATAGGGGATATTCCTACCAATATGGTTCAAAAAATTGGTACACATTCTTCCAAATCATGGTGAAAAGATTGGAAGAAGGGTCCAAACATTGTCCCCCACAACTACAAGTTGCATCTTGGTTATCATTATATTTCTTTATATTTACCTATGGTCCCTAGTTTAAACTTGAGATGGAATTTGCAATCACCAATCTTGGTTTGTCAACACTGTTAGAGTAATCATCTTTAACAATTAATTAATTAATCTTTAATTGATTATTAGTCTAATTCATTTCATGCACTTAAGCTAAACTTAGGAGCATTTTTTTTTCTATTAACTAGAGTGAGCTTTTATTGGATCATTTTATCTCATCACATAGGATGTTGACACTTGTCATGATCTAATCCCTTTATCATTTAGCATTGCTCCTATAAAGCACTCACCCTCATTATATTATCTCTATCTCCTTGAAGATTTTTTAGGTTCATTATGTAATTTTTTCTAGTTGATGATATATCAAATTATTGTTTGCAACTCTCTTTGCATGGAAGGTGTTTTTGTTCATTATTTGATCTAGCATCTCGTGTTTATTCACAATTCTAACATGGTATCAAAATGTGGATTCAACGAACCCCTTCTCAATTATTAATTTTTTTTCTCAACTAGGGTTACATGAGCAAATCTAAAATCTTCATTGTTTTTTTTTGAAAAAAAAAATCAACTGCCCCAAGGTCATATGGGATACCAACACCGAGCCCTTGAGGGGATAGTTTTTACAACTTTAGCAAGATTGGGAAAATTGTGATAAATTTTCACTTGGGTATCAAAATCATGAAAATGAGATATCATTGAAAAGCTAGTTTCAAGAACTATCTAATGGTGCTAATTTTTTTCTCAAGTTTTGCTACTAGTACATTTTATCACCTACCAAAGTTAGATGTGCTATTTTCACTCTTGAGCTCACAAATTTTGACCCATTTCTCCATTTTTCATGATTTCAGTGGTATTGGGATGGAATTTCATGGCTCTTCACAACCATCCATGCATTTTTTCTAGATATTTCTCTAGGTATATATATATATATATTGTGTTTCCACATTCTGGTGAATTACTTGGATTCTTTAGCTGTTAAAAACTTCTTGTTTTCATCATATGACTTGTTTTAGGTTGTTCTACATGTATTTCTATATTTCTATTATATTTGAGCATTTTGAGCATCTTTTACATATAATTTCTCTTTTGTAGGTGCACTGAGATAAAGTGCCCTCCCAATGTATGCATTTTAGAGATTTCACACATCTTGTTGTGCCTTTTATACTTGCACTATGATATAAAGTGTCATGTGTTGTTTGTGACTTATTTTGTTTTATCATCACACCTTTTTCAAGTGAGTGTTCCTTCCATGATAACATTGAATCCTGATGATTCTTAGCTCAGGCATGTGTGCCCTATTTGTAAACGCTTTTTATTTGCAAGTACTTTTAGTTGGACACTCAATATTCTTTATTATCCCACATGCACTTCTTGGTGACACACAATGTTAGTGTACCTATCTTGGCTCTCCCTTTTCACATTATACGAGGGTTTCTATTGTTGGTGCTAATACTTCCTTGGTCTTGTTTTTGGAGTGATCTATGTATCTATTTCTTGTCCCTATGTACTAGGTATCGATGTAGTTGCTGGTTACCTATGCATTTTGATGAGATGGAGAATTTACCATATGGAAACTTTTGGATTCCTGTTTCTAGAGGTGACCTTCCATTTTCACTTGATCAGTGTTCTTCATACTATTGGTACATGTGTCATTTGTATCTTTGACTTCTAGATGTTTTCCTTTGTTTTCCATCTATTTTAGTAGTGTCGTTCGGGGCACTCATGCAAATTCTTATCTTCTTGATCTTGATCATCATCTATTTTAGAGGAGGTTATTCATTTTAACACTATATCAATCATCATTTAACAATTGTTTACAACTTATTCATGCTTTAGTGATGTTATTCATGTTCCTATTCTTTTTGGGATGTTTTTTTGGAGGCTTTTCAATCCTTCATTCACCTTTCTCTCTTTTGGAAAAAAGTTTTTCCCATGAGGTTTTCTTGTGTTTTCTCCAGTTGTGAGAGATTAGATTATTTGTACACAGGTACCTCATCATGCATTCTTTTCTTTTTATGCATTATATTTTGAGGGTTTTTAGCAACTCCCTAAGTTCATCTTAAGGGAGGGGGGTGATAGAGTAATCATGTATTAGATAATAATTAATTATTAGTCTAATTCATTTCATGCACTTAAGCTAAACTTAGGAGTGATTTTTTTTGTTAACTAGAATGAGCTATTATTAGATCATTTTGTCTCATCACATAGGATGACGAAACTTGTCATGATCTAATCCCTTTATCATTTAGGGTTGCTCCTATAAAGCACTCACCCTCATTGTATTATCACTCGATCTCCTTGAATATTCTTGAGGTTCATTATGTAAGTTTTTCTTGTTGATGATATAAAAAATTATTATTTATATCTCTCTTGCATGGAAGGTGTTTTTTTAATTGTTTGATCTTGTGTCTAGTGTTTATTCACAATTCTAACAAACAAAAATTCCTCAATGTTTGGATTTCTATTTTGAAGTCTAAATTAGCTCATTTTTCTTGGTGTATTATTTTCCAAGGCTTTCCAGTAGGGTTGCAGTTAATTCATATGGGCATTTGAGACTCTTGTTTCCCATTTTGTGAATAGTTAGTCTTTTAAACATATTTTTTGGTTTTTTCCTTGAGCTCAACAACTCTAGAATCAGGTTCATGATTTAGTTTGACCCTTTTGATTGGAGCCTTTTTCATGGCATATGGTTCTTTTGGGGGCCTGGCCTTGCATTCTCAATAAATTTAATCAGATTTCACATATTTTCATGGTGGATATTCTCTTCGGCATTTGGAAAAATAGAAATTCTACTTTTTTTCTCATTCTATAATAGACTAGAATGTTTCACTTTTTTCTATAGCTACCATCTATTCTAATTTGTTTTTATAGATCTAGGTACAAGCCAACAAGATTTCCTTGGAGGTGGCTCACCTTTAGGAGTTACTTGATCATCAAGGCAATGCTCCTTGTGTTGTGATTAGAGTTCCTCTATTATCTTCCTCTTCTCAGGGTTGCTCACCTTCTCATAGGCACTAGAGAGGTAGGAGTCTCTTAGCTCATGATAATCAAGTTGCTCGACCCCAATTTTCTCCCTCAACTTGTTGGAGGGATTGGGGTCACAATAGTGTGTGATGATCTATTTGATGGTGCTTGGCCTTGCTTACCTCTCAAGGATTTGATCTTGGGTGACCTTTTGGGTGGCCTTCTAATGGTGCTTCTAGGTTGCTAACTACTAATAATTCCAAATGGTTTGATTCCAACAATGTTCCTCAACTAGCATTGGCTATTTCTCTGGCTTGTGAAGAATTTACAGATAAATATGATGAGGGGTGGGATTCCCTGATGTCACTCCATACCCCATTGATGTATGGGGTAGGTTGGATGACAAGGACTTGTCACCTCCACCTTTTACTATAGAGCTTGCTACTTAGCGACCTTTCTATTTAACTATTGTTTTGATCGAGCTTTGCCCCTGTGGACTCTTGGGGTGTGATTTCACATCCACCCACCTTTTTTGTGAATATATGTACTATTATTCTCTGATTAATAGAAATATTGTCACTTTAAGAAATATTTAATTTATTCAATTAATTTAAATCATTTGGAAAATATTTAAATGGTTGGGAAAATAGGTAAATTGAATTATTTAATTGGTCTTTGTGAAATGAGAAAATAATTTATTAGTTTTAAGTTAGTTGTAAATACATTTTTGTGAAAAGGAAAATAAAGAAATTAAAAATAGAAAATAATTAGAAAAAGGGAAAAGGAAATAAAGATAAAAAGAGTTGTATTTTTATTTCATTCTTGCATTTTTGAAGAAAACTCTCTCGAAAACTCTCCCTCTTCCAAAAATGTGAATTAAAAATATTTGGAAAATTGAATTCTAAAAACTTATTTGATTGATTTTTTTTGTGGGAGAAATGATCTCTGAAATAATTTCATATTATGCATTTTGAATTCATTGTCATTTGAAAATTAAAAATGTATGAGTTTTGCAATTATTATATGGTGGATTAATTTTTTTAATGGTTTTCTTTGGAAAAATAATTTAGAATGTTTTGAATTGGGAGTGATTTTGGATTAATTAGACTAGGAGAGAATAAATTCCATCTTAATTTTCCATTTAAAAGATTTTAAGATTATGTTTAAAATTTCACCCTACTTTTTATGCATTGATTTCTATGCCATGTTCAAATAGTGTTTTGACATGATACAACTAGGATTTGAGTTTCTAGAGGGTAGAAATGAGTTGGTAGATGTCCCTTGGGTGTTCCCCTTGCATTCGGATGTGTATTCATACACCTTCATGCTATTGTGATGCTACTCCTTGCCTACTTCTAGGACTCTCATCTTTCCCATATTTCATAGTGTGCATGTTAGATTGTAAAAGGAATTGTGAATAGTAGAAGCATTATGTTGGCACAATTTAGAGTCCCTGATTGTCTTATCATTCCTTGTGAATCTTAGATCAATGTTATTTTGTTAATAAATAAAGTAGAGATGCATGCAGTGTAAAATACATATTGTTTGTGTTTGGTGGCTTTACACATGTTTTAGTGGTTGTACATGTGGTGTTGACCAATTTGTTACATCCTTCCTATGGTGATTTTTGCATGTGATATTCTTGAGTAGGAAATAATCTTATTGCAAATTATGTATATGACCTTGTGAAAGGAATTTTTGGCATAATTATGGTAGAAAATTGGATAAAGACTTAAAACCCCAATTAGATTCTTCTTAATGCATGTCATTTTTTATTGATTTTGTTAGTAGATGATTATATTTATGGTAAACTAGTGTACTATTAGTATAATTTTGGACAATTATAACTCGATTATGTGTGCCAAGAGTAGTTATGCACCACCTTGAGAGTAGGAATATTGTTAATTTGATTTAAATATAGCAATTATTATAAATAATGTGTTTAAATTGTGCTTCTACGCTAAGTAATGAGAAAAAATAAACTTATGTTTTTGTGCTCCCTTATGAATATGAATACCCTATATGAGTGTTCATGTTGTGTGTTGTGAATATC